>SKCR01011422.1:0-13002 GCA_019454045.1 Zanthoxylum bungeanum | reverse complement strand
TGGTACACCAACGTCAATAAGAATCTTATCGGGTTGAGTAGAACTTGTGATTCTTCGACTTGAGATACCACTGTGGGCGCATGAGACATCTTCCACACTTAGATGGCAGTCACGTCACCGATCTATTTAGATCAGACCTCCGCCTGTTCATTGGGTGTGGATAGATCCTCAGGGTGTCCTGTGTGTATTGAGATAGGATCTGTCAGTTCTGTGTACCGAGCATAGGTAGTCCATATGATTAGCAATCAGATAAAAACCATGGGCCCGTGGTACATTTTAGAAGTCAGTTCTAAATGTTTTTTTTTAGATTGCTAATAGAGATGTCGACGGGATAGTCCCTATAGAGATTTGACGTTAACATCTATATCTCTGGGATATATCCGGATACCTGTGACGGAGGAATTATACATATGCCATGACCTCGACCTGTATGATTCAGCGAGATTATCTATGGTCGTCATAATTTACGGGTGGGCAAATTATGGACACGAAATTGGATTTCATGGCGGATATGCCTGAATCTAGAGAGTCTCACTAATGAAATATACTCGTAGAGCACTAGGGCAACATTTATAAATAATACTGATTATTTATAAAGTTGTTTAAAGGTTAAATGAAAAATACATGTGAAGGGACCCAATAGTCATTTCCTAATTTTTGTGTATTTGCATTTAATGATGGATTTTATCAAATACACATTAATTAATTGTCAATTGAGATATTTGACTAATATCATAAATATATATGTATTTGATATTTAATGTAATATAATACATATATTTAATATATTTATATTTAAATAATTATTTAATTATTTAATTGTTAAATAATTAAATTAATTAAAATATAAATATCTAAAATTATGATATTTAATTTAATGACATAGTTGCAATTGTTGACTTGTTTGAATTATTCATTAAAAGTGTAATTATCAATTTATCAAGTGGACACGTTGGCTTTAATTGAAACAAATTGAAAATATCATGATATTTTTTCTTATGCCATTTTCGGCCAAGGCCAAAATTGTGGGTATATATTGTTTGTTTTATTTTTTAGGGTTTCATAAGTTTAAAACACTCATCCTAAACTCCATTTAAAGAAGACAAAGAGCTTGAGAAAAGAAAAGGAAAAACAAAGAAAAGTTTGGATTTTAGTAAGTATTTCCAACTTGCATTAGAGAGAAAAATGTTCCTCTTGTAGTTGGCTTCATCTTGTGATGTTATTATGTTTTTCCATTATTTATTCTTTGTTTTTTGGAGGATGGAAGTTTGAGGATAGGGTATGCATGTATAACATCATAGAATGTTATTAATGTGTTTATAAGCATTCTTTTGATGGTTTGAGAACCTTCTTGCCATTCTAGAGTTATTGACCCACTCTTAAATGACCTAGATTTGTTATATAGATATTTCATTGTGGGTGAGCCTTGATTGGTGTGGAAGAACATGATTGAAGTGTTGGATTTTACTATTTGGTCTAATTTGTCCAATTTGATGAAATTGAAAAATTAGGGTTAAGACCACTTCCAAATTTGGGGGATTTTCATTTATGATGTGTATTTGGATGTTTATATGATGCATATGAAATCTTATGTTGATTGGATATCATATTGATGTGTTTTGAACATTGAAATGCAAAATGCACATTATGCCCACCAAATGAGGCTCTCGGCCTTGGGCAAGAAATTTGGGGTTTCATTTTGTAATTTGATTTTTGATGTGTGTGACATGTTAAAATCTTCTTAATAATGATTTAGAATCATCCAAATTGTTTCGAACATTTAGGACTAAAATGAACAATGCAAAGTTTTGGGGCAATTTGGTAATTACATAAAAAGTTGATTTCATGTGTAATATTTCATAATTTAATAATTGGGTAATTAAATAAATAAGTTTATTTAATTGATCCGAGAAAAAAGTTTTGAAATCAGAAAATTTTGATTTTCCACCGTTCCGCTGCGTTACCGCCTAGATTATCCTTCCGCCTTAAACCCCTTCAAAAATATCAAACACAGCTTGACCTATGTCTGGCCGATGTATATATACTGTGTAAAATCAAATAGAAAAGACTGATCACGAAATTGAGATTAAGGCAGCCTTTGGTCGTACTGACCGGCGTAAACACACACGTATAACGCAAAGCGCACGTATCGTTCAAGTAGATATAAAATATCGATCCCTCGAGGACTTAATATCTAATCTATTAATTTTATGAGGTCAAATGATTACTAGTATCTAACACGTTGTTTGATTGATTTGAAATTGTGACGATTCTAAATTTAAAAACAAGTAAATAAAATTGTTCGAAAGTAGGTTTTAAGAAAATTCAATATTAAAAACTATCTAGGGTTGTGATTTCTTCCATATCATTTTAAAGATGAAGTGGTTATTTTATGTTTGTGTAATAAATCGTTTACTAACCTGGAACACTAAATTATGCAAAAGCCTCTGTCGATGGTCAGACGCAAATACCCAGTTTAAAAAATTGAACCCAATGTGAACCATATGTCTATGTCAACCAAATTAATTGGATTCATTAAGTTTAAGTTCCAATTATGGCTACCCCCCCCCCGACAGGTATATGTATATCCTGTAAGGAAATCTATTAAAGGGTTATCTATCCTCAAGGAAGATCGTAGGCTATTAGTCTAAGGCTGAAACCTAAAATTCATTTGTCAAGTTTATTTTAGAGTTTACCCACATCAATCTTATTAGTGGCCAATTAACAGAGAGCATTAAGCTTAAGACTTAATAAGTAAACCTTTAAATTACCCAAACTATAATTTAACCCCTTATAAACCGGTGATATTGGATTTCATCACAACCCCAGATAACTGGCTTAGTTACGACACACATATTTATGGGTAGTAAAAAAAACTTAAATAAATAAAGACATAAAGTAAAATACTGAAAATTAAATACTGAAAATTAATATTGAAAAGTAAATGCTGAAAGTAAATGCTGAATTAAATACTAATACTGAAAAAGTAAATGCTGAAAGTAAATGCTGAAAGTAAATTACTGAAAAGTAAATTACTGAAAAGTAAATTGCTGAAAGTAAATTACTGAAAAGTAAAAACTGAAGATTAAAGAAAGAAAATATGTGCGTAAAAGTAAATTGCGGAAAGTAAAGAAAAGAATGCGAAAGTGGAAATTAATTACTGAAAGCTGTAAATAAACAAAAAGATACAATCTTCTTAGTATTCTTAAGGAATTCCTTAGAAGAAACTATGAATTTTACAAATGAAATAGCTTGGTATTTATAGGCAAAATTTTGCATCCATCAAATCATCCACCAAATCAATTATTAATTGCTCCACTAATTGCTCCACCAAATCCATTATTAATTGCTCCACTAATCATCTCTATCATGTTTGGTGATGATTTGATATTTTTATTATTTATTTATTAATTTATTTTTTGCTTTGAAAATGATTGAAAGTGACTTTAATAATTACACACACAACACACTTCTGGATGGTTCATCCATTTCGGGCATGAAATATTCAGAATTCGAAATTATTTTGTATTTCAAAGCTGTAGATCTTTGAGTCTTCTTTAATCTGGAACTTGAATCAGCTCAATCCGATATCGGAGTAAAACGTTATGCCCAAAATACGATAGATGCGTAAAACTGGAATTTCCAAAACTGTACTTCGTCAAAAACGCCCTTTCAAGTTTCCAATCTCCAAAATTAAAATGTCAAGTCCAATAATTGCCCTTATTTGACCCATATTTCGTCTTAAATGATTTCATTGAGATACGATAGTATTTTATCTGGAAAATACTAAAACACAAAAAAAAACGTTCATCAAACCCGAGAAACTAAACAAAATATTAAGTAAAGGGGTCGGAAATAATTTGATATATTTTCCGCTCATCACACCCCAAACCTAACATTTTGCTAGTCCTCGAGGAAAACAATAAAATAAAATACAAGAAATGATTAAAATTAAACTAAGCCACTTTCGTAGGGATCACGGTTGCATTTAGCATATGCAACAAGCCTTTAAACCCCTAGGTGTCCCTAGTGGACGAGTTATAGTCTCGTGAGGGCTTACAGCAACGATACCCACAAACGTTTTACAAAAGTAAAAAGGTAGTGAAACTAATGCACACAAAAGCAAAAAGACAAGAGAAAAGAGAATAAAGAAGTTAGTGACTAATCAGGTGAAACTTCTACTCCAAATCAATAGTTGTTTTGTTTCATTCTAAATTACCGAATAAGTAAATTCTTCGATTATTTTTACCATTCTCCATATACACAGTCGACAAAATATTAATCAACTCATTTTTGCCCACAACAGTCATAAGTGCAGTTGATAAGAGAGTAATATTTTTGTCATAAAGTTCTATCAGATTTCACACCTTTTTGTAGCAATGGAATAATTTTTCTGATTTTTCAGATTTTTTTTTCTTTGATTTTTTTTTATTTGTGTACAATATCTTCCGTCTATGTAGCGAGCTTTGGGTCGGTGACTCCCAAACCAGTTGGCTTTAGGGCACCAGGTGTTAAGACACCCCTACAGACTTAATTACTCAGACTTCAGATATATATACTTTTGCAGCATCTTTGATCCATGTAGCGAGCTTGGGGCCAGTGACTCCCAAACCAGTTGGTTTTAGGCACTAGGTGTTAAAACACCCTTACAGACTTAATAACTCGGATCTCGGATTTTTTTTTTTCTCCATTACTTTTTGAGATGCTTCCTCTAATTAAACTAGAGCACTGAATATTACAAACTTTTCAATTTGGTCATGTCCGTATATTACTATATATGTTGATAATACCTGTCAACTGAGCATATGAAGATCCATTTTAGTCTGTTTTATGGAGAATTCACAAATTAAATAATTCAAAAGGAAAAAACAAAATTAACTTATTTCGAAAATAGGCTTGAGATACGTCTCAGGAGTGGAAACTCCTTACTCAGCTATCTCTCTACAATTTCACACACTTTTAGTCAAAATAAAAACACAAAAACGCAAAATATTTTTGTAATTTTTGAAAATTTTTCAATTTTTTTGTTTTTTTGAAAAATTTTGGACTAAAAATAAAAACAACACACAACTAAAAACAAGGTACTGATCAACTAATTCCCTCCCCCAAACCTAAATGAGACATTGTCCCCAATGTCTTAAAAAGTAGAAGAAGAGTTTAGAAAATAATACCTGGTTAGATGAAATTCTACAGGAAATTAAAGGTTAAGATCCAGATTAATCCTACGCCTCTTACCACGATCGTCCTCGGACCAATTTATCTTTGAAAGGATAGGGTCAACTCGTGGTTCATAGGCTATGAGTTGGTCTATTAGATCCGGAGCAGTTCTGGCAGTAAAGAGGAGTTCTTTCAAAGGTTTTGACACAAACCCATTCCTTCGGGCATCATCAAGAAATACACAAAGAAAATCATAAAATCCATCAACGTTGTACAACCCAATTGGTTTCTGGTGTATGTTCAGATTCGCCCAAGATAGCACAATAAAAATTTCCTCCAATGTACCCAAGCCACCTAGCAAAGCAATAAAAGCATCAGCACGGTTAATCATTTCTACCAGTCGTTCAGACATACTTGGCACAATCAGTTCCTCTCCGTTTGATGGTTCAATAAGATTTGCTTTGCCAAGGGTTGGGATGATTCCCAAAACGTGACTGTCTCTTTCCTGTACGGCCTTTGAAACGATCCCCATTAGTCCAAGGTTGCCTCCGCCATATACTAAGTGCATATTTCTTGCAGCTAAGACTCGACCCAATTCCTTGTGCTGCTTCTACGTATTGTGGCTTAACACCAACACTACTACCACCGCAAAACACACAGATGTTTTCAACTCGTCTTCTGAAGTGGCTTCCATTTTTTATGTGTATTTCTTTCTCAACTCTGGATGCCTTCAAAAGTGCAATGACGGGCTGAATTTATAGTACCTGAAAAGGGTGAGTAAAAATAGCACAAGTATCTTCCAGATGACGATTAGTAGCGAAATAATATCGTGATAGTCAAAAAGGTCTGGATCCTGTCGGAGAAAATAAAAGAAAAACAAAAAATAAATTACAATTATTAGGAAAAGACAAAGAGATATAATATTCACAAGAAAAGTAACAGCTTGATTGACGTCTATGCGTCAGGGACAAGCTTCCCATCCAATTTTTTATAAATTGGCAAACAGGGTCTTTTTGAGTCAGATTCCCGAGACTTAACAGTTGTCTTTCTTTTTGAAATTGTGTATGTAATTTGCGAAAGGCTATGTGAACATATCCACTGGGATGCATCTCAAGAGTCGAAGATATATCATCTAAAGACTCCTTACTCAAGCCATCCCTAATGAATTTAATTTTATCTTCGCGATTATCAGACACCATCCTAAAGAACGACAACGAGTATTGCAATTCCAGCGTGCACATTTATAACAAACACCCATTTGCTTAGCTCTACGTTTATTTGTATAGGTGTTTTTTCCAAAACCAGGCAGATGTGAAATAAAAGAGTCAGAAGACTCACCTGCCAATCGGACCCGTGCTTCAATAATCCAACGAATGTCAGTAGGAATACCTTTGATCATCAATAATCTAATTCGTTCCAAGCGAGCTTTGTATACTTTCATCAGAGATTTTTGAGGGAGAGAAGGAAATTGCTTGTGAAGATTTTCGAGAGCTTCTTCCATCTTGAAATGACTTAATCTGCAAAAAAAAAACTAAACACACAAAATAAAACACACCAGATCACAATATATACACAAATTGCTTGGGTTGCCTCCCTGCTAGCGCTAAGTTTAAAGTCGTCGGCCAGACTTGACTTCTCGAACGTTAAGCTGGATCTGAAAGTGTAACACTTTCTTTTTATCGCTCAAATGATTCTCCCCAGTGCTTGACACGCTTGTTTTTAACCTTGAAAGTTTTGTTGGAGTCAGGATCATGTATCTCAACGGCTCTATCTAGTAAAACTTTGGTGATCACAAATGGACCTAACCACCGTGATTTTGGCTTCCATGAGAAGAATTTCACCCTTGATTTGTTTAACAGTAACTTCTGCCCTGGTTCCAGTTGTATGCGCACTAATTTTTCATCATGTCTTTTCTTGCCCTTTTCTTTGTACAATTTGGCATCCTCAAAAGGCTGATTGTGAAATTCCTCCAATTCGTTGAGCTGGTGGAAATTTTTCTCTTCTGTTGCTTGTAGAGCAAGAATTGGCTCTTTCAGTGCAAAAGATGCTTTATCTTTAGGTTCCACAGGCAATTGACATGTTTTAAGTTTTGTCAATAGAACTTTGTCCTTCATCAGAGTATTGATCGGTACTGTGTATCACATCAAGTTTGAAACATTCCTCATTCTTTTCATCATAGGAAATTCATGGCCTTGAAACATTGAATGTTACTTTTTGGTCCTGTACCCTCATGGTTAATTCTCCTTTTTGTACATCAATAATGGTTCGACCTGTAGCCAAGAATGGTCTCCCGAGGATGATTGGCACGTCTTCGTCTTCCTCCATATCAAGGATAATAAAATCTGCTGGGAAAATGAATTTGTCAACCTTGACCAGCACATCCTCAACTACGCCTCTTGGAAATACGAGCATTTATCAGCAAGTTGTAGAGAGACTGAGGTGGCCATTGTTTCTCCAATCTATAGTTTCCTAAAAATAGAAAATGGCATCAAGTTAACACTCGCACCTAAATCACACAGAGCCTTACCGAAGTCATGTTCTCCTATGGTGCAAGGAACAATGAAACTGCCAGGATCTTTCAACTTTGGGAAGTTTCCTCTTGAATAATAGCGCTGCATTCTTCTGATAATGCTACTGTCTCGTAATCTCACAATCTCCGCTTTCGTGAAAGAATGTCTTTCATGAATTTGGCATAGCTGGGCATTTGTTCCAACGCTTCTGCAAATGGAATGTTGATATGCAGCTTTTTGAACACCTCCAAGAATCGAGCAAACTGCTTGTCCAGTTTATTCTTCTGAAGACGTTGAGGAAAAGGTGGAGGTGGAATGATTTGTTCTTTTTCCTTTGCTTCTTTTTCCTCCATCTGTTGCTTTGTTTCTTTTTGAACTTCCTCAGCAGCTATTTTGGCTCCAACATCTTTGTTGATTTCTGTACTGCTTTTAACATGATGGCATGACATTGTTCCTTCCCCATGTTTCTTGGATTTGGCTCTGTGTTGCTAGGAAGGGTACCTGGCGGTCTGTAACTCTGAGCATTTGCCAGTTGTCCATTTGATTCTCCAGTGCTTTAATAGAAGTAGATTGACCTTGAATTAATGCTGCTTAGGATTGAAACATAGCATCATATCTTGCTGCTTGAGATTGAAACATAGTATCATATCTTGCTGCTTGAGAGTCGTGTTTTGCTTCTATCTTTTCAAGTGGGTCAACACTTCTGTTATTTCCTGGTTTATTTGCCTGCTCCTGGCTTTTGTTCTGTTGTTGGAATCCAGTGGTGGATAGTTCTGCTGTTGGGCTGAATTGTTGCTCTATGATAAATTAGGATGATTCATCCACCCTGGGTTGTAGGTGTTGGAATATGGATTGTTCATCCGTCTGTTGAAATTGTTGACAAAATTCACCGTTTCTTCAAGTTGGTTCGACTCTGGTGCTCCTCCATATGTTGAACTTGTGGATCCAGTGGTAAAGTCTCCATGAATTTGCATATTTGATCTAACTTGGTGTTGACTGCTGTATTGGCTCCACTTTCATAAATTACTGCACTCTTTGGATCATGCTCCTTTCTGTTGGCCACAAGGAATTGTTGTTGGCCATTTCTTCGATTAGGTCCAGGCTTGATCTTCTCATTTTGCCATCAAGGCTCCTCCAGTAGCAGCATCATTGTGGTTCTCATTATTCCAGAAAGTACATTATAGAATGTTTGGACTTGAAGCCATTTTGGAATCTCATGGTGAGGACATTTTCGAAGCAAATCTTTGTACCTTTCACAAGCTTCGTAGAGAGTTTCTGAGTCTTGTTGTACAAAGGATGTGATGTCATTCCTCAGTTTTCCGGTTCTGGCTGGTGGAAAGTACTTTGCAAGAAATTTGGTGGCTAAAGTGGTTCCAAGTTGTGATGGAACCTGCTGGTAGTGAATGTAGCCAAGCTTTAGCTCTGTCTTTCAAGGAGTATGGGAAAACACGCAATCTCATTGCTTCTTCAGCTTCTCGGTTGTAATTGAAAGTGCCGTAAACTTCTAGGAAGTTGCTGATGTGGGCATTAGGATCTTCAGTTGCATTCCCCCCAAACTGAACTGACTGCTGAATCATCTGAATGCATGTTTTGATGACACCTGCATTTGCTGGTAAGGGGAAGTACAATGCAAGAAATGAGTCTGTCAACCACCGGAATGGTTCTGTCTCGAATGGGAATTGGTGGTGCAACGTTCAAAGGTTCAGGTTCTAATTGACTAAAGCTTCTTGGCCTTCTCACCTTTCCCTTCTCAACTGTCTTATGGTTCTTTCAATTTCTGGGTCAAGCGGTCGAAGTTCAAAGCTTCTGGTTCGTCTCATGTAGTTTCTGAGAACCTGAAATACAAGAAAACAAAAACAATAAGTAAAAAGAAATTAGATACAAGTAACGTATCTAACCCCAAAACTAATAGTGAAAGATAAATAAGTCCCCGGCAACGGCGCCAAAAACTTGACCGGCGTAAACACACACCTATAACGCAAGCGCACGTATCGTTCAAGTAGTATAAAAATATCGATCCCACAAGGACTTAATATCTAATCTATTATTTTATGAGGTCAAATGATTACTAGTATCTAACAGGTTGTTTGATTGATTTGAAATGGCGACGATTCTAAATTTAAAAACAAGTAAATAAAATTGTTCGAAAGTAGGTTTTAAGAAAATTCAATATTAAAAACTATCTAGGGTTGTGATTTCTTCCAATATCATTTTAAAGATGAAGTGGTTATTTTATGTTGTGTAATAAATCGGTTTACTAACCTGGAACACTAAATTATGCAAAGCCTCTGTCGATGGTCAGACGCAAATACCCAGTTTAACCCAATTGAACCATATGTCTATGTCAACCAAATAATTGGATTCATTAAGTTTAAGTTCCAATTATGGCTACCCCCGCCGACAGGTATATGTCTATCCTGTAAGGAAATATATTAAAGGGTTATCTATCCTCAAGGAAGATCGTGGGCTATTAAGTCTAAGGCTGAAACCTAAATTCCTTTGTCAAGTTTATTTTAGATTTACCAATCAATCTTATTAGTGGCCAATTAACAGACGCATTAAGCTTAAGACATAATAAGTAAACCTTTAATTACCCAAACTATAATTTAACCCCTTATAAACCGGTGATATTGGATTTCATCACAACCCCAGATAACTGGCTTAGTTACGACACATATTTATGGGTAGTAAAAAAAACTTAAATAAAATAAAAGACATAAAGTAAAATATTGAAAATTAAATAGTGAAAATTAAATACTAAAAGTAAATGCTGAAAGTAAATGCTTGATTAAATACTGAAAATTAAATGCTGAAAGTAAATACTGAAAAGTAAATTACTGAAAAGTAAATTACTGAAAAGTAAATTGCTGAAAAGTAAATTACTGAAAGTTAAATTACTGAAAAGTAAAAACTGAAAATTAAAGAAAGAAAAGTATTGTACGTAAAGTAAATTGTGAAAGTAAAAACTGAAAAGTAAAGAAAAGAAAGTGCGAAAGTGGAAATTAATTACTGAAAGCTGTAAATAAACAAACAAGATACAATCTTCTTAGTATTCTTAAGGAATTCCTTAGAAGAAAATATGAATTTTACAAATGAAATAGCTTGGTATTTATAGGCAAAATTTTGCCTCCATCAAATCATCCACCAAATCAATTATTAATTGCTCCACTAATTGCTCCACCAAATCCATTATTAATTGCTCCACTAATCTCTTATCATGTTTGGTGATGATTTGATAATTTTTATTATTTATTTATTAATTTATTTTTTGCTTTGAAATGATTGAAAAGTGACTTTAATAATTACACACAAACACTTCTGGATGGTTCATCAATTTCGGGCATGAAATCTTCAGAATTCGAAATTATTTTGTCTTTAAAGCTGTAGATCTTTGAGTCTTATTTAATCTAGAACTTGAATCAGCTCAATCCGATATCGGTGTAAAAAGTTATGCCCAAAATACGATAGATACGTAAAATTGGAATTTCCAAAACTGTATTTCGTCAAAACGCCATTTCAAGTTTCCAATCTCCAAAATTAAAATGTCAAGTCCAATAATTGCCCTTATTTGACCCATATTTTCGTCCTAAATGATTTCATTGAGATCCGATATTATTTTATCTGCAAAATAAACTAAAACACATAAAAACATTCATCAAACCCGAGAAACTAAACAAAATATTAAGTAAAAGGGGCGGTAAATATTGATATATTTTCCGCTCATCACACCCCCAAACCTAACATTTTGCTAGTCCTCGAGCAAAACAATAAAATAAAATACAAGAAATGATTAAAATTAAACTAAGCCACTTTCGTAGGGATCACGGTTGCATTTAGCATATGCAACAAGCCTTTAAACCCCTATGTGTCCCTAGTGGACGAGTTATAGTCTCGTGAGGGCTTACAGTAACGATACCCACAAACGTTTTACAAAAGTAAAAAGGTAGTGAAACTAATGCACACAAAAGCAAAAAGACAAGAGAAAAGAGAATAAAGAAGTTAGTGACTAATCAGGTGAAACTTCTACTCCAAATCAATAGTTGTTTTGTTTCATTCTAAATTACCGAATAAGTAAATTCTTCGATTATTTTTACCATTCTCCATATACACAGCGACAAAAATATTAATCAACTCATTTTTGCCCACAACAGTCATAAGTGCAGTTGATAAGAGAGTAATATTTTTGTCATAAAGTTCTATCAGATTTCACACCTTTTTGTAGCAATGGAATAATTTTTCTGATTTTTCAGATTTTTTTCTTTGATTTTTTTTATGTGTACAATATCTTCCATCTATGTAGCGAGCTTGGGTCGGTGACTCCCAACCAGTTGGCTTTAGGGCACCAGGTGTTAAGACACCCCTACAGACTTAATTACTCAGACTTCAGATATATATACTTTTGCAGCATCTTTGATCCATGTAGCGAGCTTTGGGCCAGTGACTCCCAAACCAGTTGGTTTTAGGGCACTAGGTGTTAAAACACCCTTACAGACTTAATAACTCGGATCTCGGATTTTTTTTTACTCCATTACTTTTTGAGATGCTTCCTCTAATTAAACTAGAGCACTGAATATTACAAACTTTTCAATTTTAGGTCATGTCCGTATATTACTATATATATTGATAATACCTGTCAACTGAGCATATGAAGATTCATTTTAGTCCGTTTTATGGAGAATTCACAAATTAAATAATTCAAAAGGAAATAAACAAAAATTAACTTATTTCGAAAATAGGCTTGAGATACGTCTCAGGAATGGAAACTCCTTACTCAGCTATCTCTTACCAATTTCACTTTTCACCTTTTTAGTCAAAATAAAACAAAAAACGCAAAATATTTTTGTAATTTTTGAAAATTTTTCAATTTTTTTTGTATTTTTTCGAAAAATTTTGGACTAAAAATAAAAACAACACACAAACTAAAAACAAGGTACTGATCAACTAATTCCCTCCCCCAAACCTAAATGAGACATTGTCCCCAATGTCTTAAAAAGTAGAAGAAGAGTTTAGAAAATAATACCTGGTTAGCTGAAATTCTACAGGAAATTAAAGGTTAAGATCCAGATTAATCCTACGCCTCTTACCACGATCGTCCTCGGACCAATTTATCTTTGAAAGGATAGGGTCAACGTCGGTTCATAGGCTATGAGTTGGTCTATTAGATCCGGAGCAGTTCTGGCAGTAAAGAGGAGTTCTTTCAAAGGTTTTGACAGAAACCCATTCCTTCGGGCATCATCAAGAAATACACAAAGAAAATCATAAAATCCATCAACGTTGTACAACCCAATTGGTTTCTGGTGTATGTTCAGATTCGCCCAAGATAGCACAATAAAAA
>SKCR01011421.1:0-13045 GCA_019454045.1 Zanthoxylum bungeanum | reverse complement strand
ACGATACTTTACATTGATCCTAGATCAAATCTCTATTTTTTTTCTCCCGTTAGCACAAGTATTTACTTCTACCCGTTACACTACACTTCTAAAGAAACCTCATTTACATTGAGGGGAATAGGTGAGAAGAGAATGCAAAGAATAAGGAGGTGATAAGGCTGGACACGCAGGTCCAATTAATAAATCAAATTTATTACAAAAATTTATAAAATTGCCCCACCCATCTAATAATCCATCCGATATACATTATTCATGCATCACAACCATGTATTCACACAAGCATGTTATCAATCAATCTAATCCAATTAATTAATCTGATAATTACTGATCATCCAATGTTCAAACAACGATTTGATTTTGCTCGAGTCAAACTCGTTTTGCGAATAAGTACTCAAAGTACGAATTCTTGAATTAAATTAAACTACAAAATTAAATCCAATTCAATATGTATTTAATACTAATTCACTATTTAATTCCAAATTAAATATTACACATTATTAACGAACCTTTACGACTTAAATTCCAAATTCAATCGTTACGGGTCTCAAAGCCCGATTAACATCCAATGTTTATTTAATTAAAGTCCAATGGGCTTTTAATTAATTTCTTTAAGGCGTGGACTTTTGGTCAACTCGGGTCAAACCCAATAACCAAAATCCAATCCGGGATTTACCCCATAAGCCCAGAAATCAATTTTGGCTCATTAGGCCCAATTAAATAATTAAGGTCCATTAAGTCATAATTGGACTTTATGGATGTGGTTTTGGGCCCAATTGGATCCAACCAAATTGGCCTAAACCTAACTTGGTACAACCAAGCCCAAAAGCCCAATTACAACCTTTAAGGCCCAAATCCAATTTAAACCCAATTAATTAACTTATAAAATTCCAAATTCCACAATTAATTAACCTAAGTGTAATAAACAATTAATCACCCAATTAACATTTCTAAAACATCAATTAGCCTAATTAATCATGCACTTTAACATCAAAATAGTGTCCAACACAATTTAACAAAAAATCAAACCCATTTCATGCTTTAATCCTTCTCGGCAATTATGGGTTTTTCAATCCGATTCGGTTTCAATCCAATTGAATCCACAATCATCATTTCCCAAATCAATTCAACTCATCCAATGAATCGAAATCAAAAAATCACCATGAATTTTATATCACTAAATTCGGCCAAGCCTCTAATTTGGGGAAATTTGTCCAATTCAAAATTCAATCCAATTAAACCTCAAATCAACATTACCCAATTGTTTTAAGTCATCCAATGATCAAAAAAAAAAATTACCAAGACAATTAGGGTTCCTCCATTTTCGGCCAAGCCAAAGAAATTGGGGAAAATTGTTCCAAATCAATTTTCATAAAGTTGAACATGCACAACCTCAATTAAACCTCATTCAAGCATACTCAATCAAATAATTTCATCAAATCATGCTCAAATTGAGTTTACCCAATTTTAAACCCTAAAAAATTTCATGCTTGATATTAGCTCAAGATACCATTGTTGGATTCTAATTAGGTCCCAAGAATAAAATCAAGCAAGAAAAACGCATGTGAATACACAAAGGAGAATGGCGGAAACATACTCACAATGATCGGTTTGGATGCTATGAAAAACACAAGCCTTTACAGCCCTCCTTAAAGCTCAGTAGTGGCTTCTCCTTCCAGTGGACTGCTCGGTTTCACTAGTTTTGCTCTCCAAGATTTTCGGCCAAGGATGACCTCCATTGAAGCTCCAAGCTCCAAGCTTCAAAAACGATTCCATGATCACGAAAACGCTGCCCTATCACCTTAGGATAACCCATTTGTATGCTAGCACCTTGTCTTCTTCCTTGCTTCTCACGGCCAAGCCAAGATCTGGAGGAAGAAGAGGAGGGAAAGATAAGGTTTCCTTGAAGCCGTATGTCAAGAGAGAGAGAGAATAAAAAATGTATTTGGTTTTATATTTCCCAAATAAATTAACCATTTACAACTTTTAATTTCAAAAAACAAAAGTCAAAAAGCAAAAAGAAATTAAATGCTTTTCAACTACCACAACAATCACTCAATCAAATTGTCACATCACTCAAAGTGACATGCGATTTGACGCTTGATGTGACTAATGATTTGACGCTTGATTTGACTTGCGTGCCGCACTTGAATTCGAAATGCGAATGCGCTCGCAAATAATCTCGGGCTCGGGTTCACTAATTCCAAATTAACGAATTTTTTGTTGCGACGCAATTAAACGATTACGCCTAGTGAAGTCACTATTCACGTCGCTAAAGATTTAATTCAAAATTAACTCGTTCGCCCGAATTAAAATCTAATTTCAATTCCGCGTCGAAATCCAATTTCGCATAATATATCGAATATATTATTTTATCGATTAATTCAAAATTAATCGTTCTCTCTCTTTAATTGATATTTTATCCCAGATAAAATATCTCCTTAATTAATCCTAGATTAATTTTTCTCTCTCATCTTATTAATCCCAGATTAATTAAAGTGCGAGTCATACATCATCGGTGAATCTTTGGGAAGCGACCCATGAGATTCCGGGATATGTTGGCAGTAAATACGGTCGTCGGACTATCCGAACATGTAAGTACCTAGTACTACGTTTATACCGATTTACAAGACAAGGTTGGCTTCTAGCAAAGCGCCATGCCTACCCAATTCTTTAGAAATATCCTTACAGGAATAAAGGATCTATATCAAGCGTAGTATACCGTAGTATTGTGTATGTCGATCCAGTATCGGATGACCACGTGCTAGGCCTGGGGCTGGAATTGTGTCTGCCCCATACGAAGCACATATCAGATGTCTGGCAACTAGTCTCTATAATCGGATATAATGACCTAGTCATAATATCCCAATAGCTTGAGCATTTAAGAGAACGAGTTCCATATCCTATGTGACCATCATCTCCATATGACTGGAGTGATACTTCCGTCTTAACATCACACCCAATACACTACAATTCTCAATATACCCAGCATTGGCGTACACAGAACCTGTTAAAGTCCTGGAAGACCGCAACCAAAGCATATTGATTGTCGAAGGTATTAGCGGTGCAAGTCTCAGGTTAAGACCAAATACACCTACCCTGATTGCAGACTCCTATAGACACATAGTCATACTACCAATGGGATTCCGCGGGGGTCTATCCAGAGCGAATCTGTTTCCCATACCATCGGTAAAACACAACATTCTATTACACTTGCGTGAGTATCCTATACCCAAATATATGAGAACTATGTCGTCGTGCCCTCACAATGCGCACAAGTTTAATACTAGTCTTTTAAGTATTTATCGATGTCCAATTTCGATAATACTCTGACTAGGGATATTTAATGTTTTATCCTTCGTGGACTGATACTGTCTCATATCATTCTCAGTCTAGGAACAAATCATAGGGACCTCATATCATTTATACATCTAGGTGATCTAATTACAAATGATAAGAGTGCAATCTCCTTTGTCACATAGTTAATTTATACAACAACACCGTGATCTGTACAAATAGTGACGCTATGGGTCATAATTGTCCAACAGTCAGTTGGTATTCCTCAATAATATTGACATCTTAACGAGGTGAGATCAGAAACCCATACCCCAGGTTGTTTTCTGACTCTCTCCGACTTACGCGGTTCTTATGTATTCGAAGATTATTGGTATAGTTTCATCCTTGATGAACTATTTGTGTTCCATTAAGATTCGGTGCCTGGAACAGTATCACTCCGATTTTCATCGAGTTTTACTTTCCTCCCACTTACCACTGCATATCGGTATTCCTCTTAGGAAAACCACATGGTGAGCAATAATTACATTGTTCTCTTGTGAGATGTATAAGTACTATACTTTGCTATCCCTATGATAACCTACAATTGGCACTTATCCGATTTGGGTTTTAGTTTGGTATCATCCAAAACATATGCCTAGAATTCCCAAATCTTCAGGAATGAGAAAACCCAGTTTCTTTCTTGTTTATATCTAATATGAAGTCTGTCTAACAGATTTTATGGAACCTTATTAAAAATAAGTTCTGCACTGTTAATGTGTATCCGTTGAAGGAAATGGTAGCTCAGAGCGACTCATGATTAACCTAATCATGTCCAACAAAATTTGGTTTCTCTGTTCGGATACACCGTCAAACTGACGTTTTCCGGGAGGATTCCTCATTGAAATAATACTATACTCTTTCAAGTATATGAGAAACTTATTGCTTAAGTATTTTCATCATGGTCTAACCTTGATGATTTTATACTTTAGCCGATCTGTTTGTCTATTTCGTGTCGAAACTGTAAAAGTTTACGATTTGTGTTTCAAAAGAAACACATAACCATAATGCGATGCCACATCCGTAAAGGTTACGAAATATTCATATCCACTTCCAGCCTAGCTAGACATGGGCCCATTTGCTTCACTATGAACTATGGCTAACAGATCAGTGGCACTTGCACTTTTACCAAGTAAAGGTGTTTTAGGCACTTTGTCCAATAAACTGATTCGTAGACTCTATTTGAATGGAATCAAATTTGTCCTAGTACCCACTCTTCAAAAGTGTGGATATACGAGTCTTGTTTAAATTGTGTCCCAGACAACAATGCCACATTTAAGTTTTAACTGATTAAATCAGTTTGAGCTATTTGTTTGTCCTATTATATGTTTGAGATTTATTTATATTCAAAATATAAATACTGTTATCCACATCTAATGTGTTTATCTCAATATCATCTTTATATAATGAAACACTTTAGTGTTCTAGAATATAAAGGTATACCCGTAACTGGTTGAACCCTGATATAGAGATAATGTTTCTAGTCAAACTAGTTACATATTAACAGTTTCCTAATTTAAGTACACACCCGAACGCAATTCCTAAACTTAGGTTACTACGATTAAAACAGTGACTGTCATCCCATTTTCAATTCGCAGATAAATCTCTACTGAAGTTAGTATCCTGTTCTCAGGAGATTCTGCACATCAGCACATATTTATGTACCACACTCAGTATCTAAAATCCAATTTTAATACTAGTAGTGAACATATTTATGACAAACATATTTGAAGTCAGAGCCTTGCCCGTTCTTCAATTCCTTCATGTCTGCCTTGTCTATACGGCAGTCACGCTTCCGTGTCCCCGTTTGCCACAGTTTAGCCAGACATTTTGGGATATGTCCTTTATCTTCCCAGAAGATTATAATGATTTTGCCTTTGCCCTTTTCGGTACCCCAGAACCTTTTGGCCAAGCCTTGGCCTTCCGGAATGTCGAAATAAGATGCGCCTTGCGCTTCTCACCTTATTGTAAACTTTTGGCTTTGTCTCCTTGAGAATAGCCATTAACTCTCCAAGTGTTTACTATTGCAATTTATAACTTCTCAGATCTAAAATAGGTCTATGAAGATCCTTCTATTTCATTATCATACTATAAGGATCTAATCCTTAGTTCTGATTAAGAAATTAAGGAGTCTATTTGGCAAGCTTAACGGATTAAGCACTAAATTTATCATCACATGAATCTTCCAAAGACCATGCTTTACTATTTGCTTAACTCCGAGCTTAGGCTTAAGATGTTATTTTATCAAATAAAGTAACTTCTTAGTTTCCAGGACCATCCTGAAATTTATTCCCAATTTGAAAATTAAAGTCGTTTAAATATATTTTCCCCAGGATTATGTTTTAAACACTAATCTTTCAATTTATCTTGATTCTAATAGTCCAACTATTTAATCAACGATTTTAGGTAATATTTATTATAATGATTACTATAGTCCAACTATATAATCAACTATAATTTAATAGGTAAATTCAATTATATTGATTACTATAATCCAATTATAAAATCAACTATTAATTGAAATAGTTTGAATACAGTCCAACTGTTTAATTAAAACAACATTAAATATTAGTCCAACTAATAAATAATTACGTATTGACGAAAAATTTGTAATGAGCGCGTATGGCAAGTTACTAAACGAATATTGCAAATTTAATACTTGCCTCCCACTATTTTTCGGCGAGCCTCTAACCCTCTGTTGAGTACTCGGGAAATCTTGTTTCCTAGTGGGCTAGGATCCCGTTAAATAACACACAATCTTGACTTTGGCCGATAAATTGTATGAGAATTAACTAGGTAGATCTCTAAGATCAATTGGATCCAATCCAATTCCTAAATCCAGTAGGTGGACATCCAAGTCCGAAACATATATCATATATATGCCAATATATCCAATATATTGCCTAACCTTTTTCCTCTGAATCAACTAAGCCTTGGCTTTGGCACAACAAACTTAGTGATCCCAGTTAAGCGCGACCCATTGACCATGGAAAGCTTCGTAATCAATGTCGATGGACAAGAAGTGATCTTGACTTTGGCCAACAAATCACAACTTGGACAAGACACCAATATGGAACAAAGCCTTCATGATTCAAACACATCCTCGACGGACAAAGGCCTTTACTTTGGCCAATAAACCAATGCTAGTCTTGGATCTTGAGTAAGAATCATTCAATGGAAGGAAAAACGCTTAATATGATGTTGAGGGTTTTTCACGTGCAAATTGGCAACCAATTTATTATCTTTGTTAAGGTCTCATCATCATACACCCTTAAACATGCAATCTAAACACATAATAAGGCGCATAAAATAAATAATAATGATATGGGGATGGATACTTAACACATTGTTCCTAGAACAAATCTCTCCCTTTCCTCTCTCCCGCTAGCACAAGTATTGCTTCTACCCGTTACATAACACTTCTAAAGAAACCTCATCTACATTGAGGGGAATAGGTGAGAAGAGAAATACATAGAGTAAGGAGGTAATAGGCTGGACACGCAGGTCCAATTAATAAATTCTAAATTTATTACAATAATTTCCAAAATTACCCCACCCATCTAATATCCATCCGATATAAATTATTCAAGCATCGCAACCATGTATTCACACAAGCATGTTATCAATCAATCTAATCCAATTAATTAATCGGAATATTAATGACCATCCAATGTTCAAACAATGATTTGATTTTGCGCGAGTCAAACTCGTTTTGCGAATAAGTACTCAAAGTACGAATTCTTGAATAAAATTAAACTACAACATTAAATCCAATTTAATATGTATTTAATACTAATTCATTTATTTAATTTTAAATTAAATATTACACTTTATTAACGAACCTTTACGACTTAAATTCCAAATTTAATCGTTATGGGTCTCAAAGCCCGATTAACATCCAATGTTAATTTAATTTAAAGTCCAATGGGCTTTTAATTAATTTCTTAGGCATGGACTTTTGGTCAATATGGGTCAAACCCAAATACCAAATCCCATTTAAGGAATCACCCTTATTTGCCAAGAAACCAATTTAGGCCTATTAGGCCCAATTAAAATATTAAAGGTGAATTAAGTCATAATTGGACTTTTATGGAAATGGTTTTGGGCCCAATTGGATCCAACCAATTTAGCCTAAACCCATCTTGGTACAACCAAGCCCATTTAAGCCCAATAACAACTTTTCAAGCCTAAATCCAATTTAAGCCCAACATAATTAAATTCCAAAATTCCAATTGCATAATTTAATTACTCAAAGTGTAATCCATAATTAATTACCCAAATTAATATTTCCAAAATATCAATTAGCCTAATTAATTATGCTCATTAACATTAAAACATGTCCAACACAATTTAAACAAAAATCAAACCCATTTCATGCTTACACAATCACGGTAATTAGGGTTTATGTCCAATTTCAAATTCATCCAATTAAATCTCGAATTAACATTTCCCAATTGATTTCAAGTCATCCAATCAATCAAAAATCAAAAATCACCATGATATTGTTGGACAATTATGACCAATAGCGTCACTATTTGTACAGATCATGGTGTTGTTGTACAAATTAACTATGTGACAAAGGAAATTGGTCTTTTATCATTTGTGATTAGATCACCAAGATGTATAAATGATAGAAGGTCCATATGATTAGTTCCGGATTGAGATGATATGAGACAATATCAATCCACAAAGGTTTAATAATTAAATATCCCTAGTCGTAGTATTATCGAGATTGGACATCGATAATGCGGAATAGACTAGTATTACACTTGTGCGCGTTGTGAGGATACTCATGCAAGTGTAGTAGGAGGTTGTGTTTTACCGATGGTATGGAAAACAGCTTCGCTCTGGATAGACCCCTCGGAATTCCATTGGTAGTATTACTATGTGTCTATGGAAGTCCGAATCAGGGTATGTGTATTTGGTCTTATCCTGAGACTTGCACCGCTAATACTTGCGACAATCAATGTACTTTGGTTTTGGTCGTCCAGGGCTTTAACATGTTCTGTGTACGCCTCTTCTGAGTATATTAAGAATCGTAGTGTATTGGGTGTGATGTCGAGATGGAAGTATCACTCCAGTAATAGTGGAGATGATGATCATGTAGGATACGGAACTGGTTCTCTTATATGTTGCAGCTATCGGGATATTATGACTAGGTCATGTTTATCCAATTAAAGAAACTAGTTACCAGAGATCCGATAAGTCCTTCGTACGAGGCAGACACATTTCCAGCCCCAGGCCTTGCACGTGACATCCGATGGTGGATCAAAATACGCAATACTACGTATACTACGCCTGATATAGATCACATATTCCTGTAAAGATATTTCTGGAGAATTGGGTAGGCATGACGCTTTGCTAGAAGCCAACCTTGTCTTGTAAATCGGTACAAACGTAGTACTAGGTACTGACGTGTTCAGATAGTTCGACGACCAAATTTACTTCCAACATATCCGGGGATCTCATGGGTCGCTTCCAGAAGATTCACGATGACGTATGACTCACACTTTATTAATCTGAGATTAATTAGATGAGAGAGAAAATTAATCTGGGATTAATTGCGGAGATATTTTATCTGTGATAAAATATTAATTAAAGAGAGAGAACGATTAATTTAGAATTAATCGATAAAATAATATATTCGATATATTATATGAAATTGGATTTCGACGCGGAATTGAAATTGGATTTTAATTCGGGCAAATGAGTTAATTTAGAATTAATTCGTTAGCGACGTGAATAGTAATTTTGCTAGGCAAAGTTATTTAATTAAATTAGATTTAATTACGTCACAACGGAAAATTCGTTAATTTGGAATTAGCGAACCCGAGCCCGAGAGTGTTTGCGGGCGCACTCGCATTGCGAACTTAAGTGCGGCTCACAAGTCACATCAAGCGTCAAATCACTAGTCGCATTAAGCATCAAATCATTAGTCACTTTGAGTGATGTGACAACTTGTCACTTGATTGAGTGAATAGTTGATGGAAGTGGTTGGCATTATTTCCATGACTTTTTGGAAAAGCAAAATGGTATATCTTTATTTCACCAACCAACACATCTCTCTCTTCTCTTTCTTCTCCCTAAACTTTCGGCCAAGGGCCTCTTCTTGCTCTTCTTTTTGGTATTCACCGTGAGATTGGAGGAGAAGCTAAGGAATTTTGTGGCAAAATTCCTAAGTGCTAGCACACAATGGAGACATCCGAAGGTGATAGGGAAACCGCACCCGTGAGCATGGAATCACATCACGAAAGCTTGGAGCTTGAAAGATGATCCATGGCCGAATTTTTGGAGACTAAAAACAGTGACTGCCGTGAGCCTTAGAGGATCTTCAAAGGGCATAAAAAGTTTTGTTCTTCGACGCATCGCCTCTACCGATCGATGTGTAAGTATTCCGCAACTTCTTCGTGTATTCGCACTTATTTTTCTTGCTTGATAATCGATCCTCGGGACCTTAGATTTTCCCAACAATGGTATCAGAGCAAGTAAAAGCATGAAACTTGAATTTATGGTTAAAATTGGGTAAATGTATTTTGAGCATGATTTGGTTAAATAATTGATTGAGTATGCTTAAATGATGTTTAATTGAAGTTTGATTGGATCAATTTCATGAAATATTGTTTGGAACAATTTTTGCCCAAAATTATGGCTTGGCCGAGAATGTCATAGCCCTAAATGTCTTGGTATTTTTGTTGAGTTTCAATCAAGTCCCAAGGATAATAAATCATGCATAAACGAGTTGAATACAACCAAATGAGGTGCGGAAAAACTCACATGGATCGGTAGAGATGCAACGAATATGGACCACGAACTGCTCTCCCTTGCTCGGCAGTGAGCTGCGCGTGGTAGGGGCTGCACGGTGGTGACTGGTTCGGCTTCTCCAAGGTTCGGCCATTGATGGACACCATTGAAGCTCCAAGCTTCAAGCTTCCAAGCTCACGAACTCACTTCCCTATCACCTTTGTATCACTCATGGTGTGCTAGCACTAAGTCTTCTTCCTTGCTTCCCTTTTATTCGGTCAAACCAGAAATTTTTTAGAAGATGAAACGGTTCCAAACCGTGAAGGAGAAGAAGAAGAAAAGAGAGGGAAAAGGGTTTTCACAAGAAACCGTAAAAAGAGAGAGAGAGAGAATGAATTGGAAAAATAAAAATGTAAAAGATTTATTTATATTTTCTAAAAATTAAATAAGTCATTTACCATTTTCAATTTCAAAAAGCAAAGCATTTAATGCTTCCTTTCATCTCACATCAATCACTCAAATGTCACATCACTCAAAGTGACATGTGATTTGACGCTTGATGTGATTTGCGATTTGACGCTTGATTTGACTTGCGTGCCGCACTCGAATTCGAAATGCGAATGCGCTCGCAAACAATCTCGGGCTCGGGTTCGCTAATTCCAAATTAACGAATTTTCCGTTGCGTCGTAATTAAATGATTACGCCTAGCGAATTCACTATTCACGTCGTTAACGAATTAATTCTAAATTAATTCGTTTGCCCGAATTAAAATCTAATTTCAATTCCGCGTCGAAATCTAATTTCGTTATAATATATCGAATATATTAATTTATCGATTAATTCCAAATTAATCGTCGTTCTCTCTCTTTAACGATATTTTATCCGAGATAGAAGATCTCCGTAATTAATCCCAGATTAATTTTCTCTCTCATCGAATTAATCCCAGATTAATTAAAGTGCGAGTCATACGTCATCGGTGAATCTTCAGGAACCGACCCATGAGATCTCCGGATATGTTGGCAGTAAATACGGTCGTCGGACTATCCGAACACGTAAGTACTCGTACTATGTTTATACCGATTTACAAGACAAGGTTGGCTTCTAGCAAAGCGCCATGCCTACCTAATTCTCCAGAAATATTCTTACAGGAATATATATAGATCTGTATCAAGCGTAGTATACTGTAGTATTGTGCATATCGCCCCAGTATCAGATAGTCACGTGCTAGGGCTGGGGCTGGATAAGTGTCTGCCCCGTCCGAAGCACATGTCGGATGTCTGGTAACTAGTCTCTATAATCGGATATGTATGACCTAGTCATAATATCCCGATGGTTGCGCAACACTTAAGAGCACTAATATCGTATCCTGCGTGACATCATCTCCACTATGACTGAAGTGATACTTCCGTCTTGACATCACACCCAATACACTACGACTCTTTGATAAACCCAGAAGTGGTGTACGCAAAACCGGTTAAAGCCCTGTACCACCAAGACCAAAGTCTATCGATTATCATAAGTATTAGCGATGTAAGTCTCAGGTTAAGACTATACACACCTACCTTGATTTCGGCCTCCCATAGACACATAGTCATAATACCAATGGGATTCCGAAGGGTCTATCCAGAGCGAAGCTGTTTCCCGTACCATCGGTGAAACACAACCTCCTATCGCACTTGCATAAGTATCCAATACTTATATATAGAACTATGCCGTTGTGCCCTCACAACGCGCGCACAAGTGCATACTAGCCTATTCCGTATTATCGATGTCCTATCTCGATAATACTCCGGCTAGGGATATTTAATGATTAATCCTTCGTGGACTGATATTGTCTCATATCATTCTCAATCCAGGAACTAATCATAGGGACCTCTCTTCATTTATATATCTATGGTGATCTAATCACAAATGATGAGAGTGCAATTCCTTGTTACATAGTTAATTTATACAACAACACCATGATCTATACAAATAGTGACGCTATGGGTCATATTATCCAACAATCTCCCACTTGGCACATAGCCAGTCACTCAAGTGTCCCACACCCGAACTATGAACGGTTCGCTCAAATTGCTGAGGAAAGGTTTTCGTCAGCGGATTTGTTTAAATATCGTCTGACGTGATTTACACGATCATCACATCGCCACAATGTATAATCCGAACGAATCAGAGGATATAGAAGTATATATCTGGATCGTCGATGAGACCTTTAATTCCTTAGCATGTGCTGACGCCTAGCTCAGCTGCTAACAGAACTAATCTAATCTAATTAGATTTATTTTCGATCCAAATGGCTTCTATTGCTGCCTCAGCTGCAGCAATAATCCGCATTTGTTGTTTATTCGGCAACAGTTATCTTGCTCGGAATATTTCCAGCTTACTGTCTCCGTTATTCAACTTTATAGTAACGCAGTATTTACCGGTTTGGAAACTTGCAGCAGTGATCCTAGTCACTTCAAGTTCTCCTACTCCATAATTTAAGACACACATCTTTAGTTCTCTAAGATACTAATAGATGTCCTTAACTTCAATCCAATGACTATCACTTGGATTGTCCTGATTGTGACTCCATATGCTCAAAGCGTATGAGACACCATATCAAGTACATTTTAAATGTACAATTTCCCAGTAGTGTTAACAACTCCAAATCTATCCCAGTAGATCTTTATTCCTTGAATAAAGGTTGTTACTCCCCAGAATTCTAAGAAGAATTTCTTATGAAAGCCAAGCTTTCACCGATTGCTTTATGGGAATTTCATTATCAGTGCTCTCCCACTAACCTCCTTATATACACAAGAATTATTTCGTTTTGTGTCAAATCATAAACCATTATGATTATTTCAAAACGTCAGTTCCAAGAACCTTATGCTTGTTTCAATCCAAACATGGATCGAATAACCCGCAAACCTTGTTTGTCGGTTATACAAAATCGTCATGATGTTGTAAGCATCTCCAAAAGGTTTCCTTTTCA
>SKCR01011420.1:0-12984 GCA_019454045.1 Zanthoxylum bungeanum | reverse complement strand
TACCGTAGTATTGCGTACATCGATCCAGCATCGGACGATCACATGTTAGGCCTGGGGCTGGAGATGTGTCTGCCCCGTACGAAACATATATCGGACATCAAGCAACTAGTCTCTTAAATCGGACAATCCTGACCTGGTCATATTGTCCCGACGGTTGCAACCTTTATAGAGTACTAGTTCTGTGTCCTGCGTGATCATCACCTCCATATGTCTGAAGTGATACTTCCATCTTGACATCACATCCAGTACACTACGATTCTCGATAAACCCAGAAGAGGTGTACAAGAACCGGTTAAGGTCCCCAACCACCAAAACCAAAGTTTACCGATTGTCGCAAGTACTAGCGATGTAAGTCTCAGGTTAGACCATATACACCTACCCTGATGCGGCCTCCCATAGACACGCAGACATACTACCAATGGTATTCCGCGGGGTCTATCCAGAGCGAAGCTGTTTTCCGTACCATCGGTAAAACACAACCTCCTATCGCACTTGCATAAGTATCCAATACTTAAATATATGAGAACTATGCCGTTGTGCCCTCACAACATGCAAAAGCGCAATACTAGTCTATTCCGCATTATCGATGTCCGATCTCGATAATACTCCGACTAGGATATTTAATGATTAAACCTTTATGGATTGATACTGTCTCATATCATCTCAATCCGGTATTAATCATATGGACTTTCGCCATTTATATATCAAAGTAAATAATATTACAAAACGGCAAAAGGCAATTTCATTATCACATAGTTAATTTTGTACAATAATACAATATCGTTTACAAACAGTGACGCTATGGGACATAATGTCTAACAAAATGTTGTTTAATGATGATTGATTAGATCAATTTGATGAAAAAGGTGTTTGGAACAATTTTCCCCATTTGCTTGTGATGGCCGAAAATATGAACCCTAATATATGTCTTGGATTTTTGATTTTTTTGTTCATTGGATGACTTGCAAATCATTTGGGGATGTTGAATTTATGTTTAATTTGGTTCAATTGGATTGAATTTGATTTGGGCATAATTTCCCTCTTGGCCGAGACATTTGAAGCATGAAATTGGGTTTGATTTTGATCAAATTATGTTGGACATGATTCATTGATGTTAAGCATGATTAATTGGACAAATTTAGTGTTTTGGAAACTTTTGATTTGGGTAA
The DNA here is from genome assembly GCA_019454045.1 of Zanthoxylum bungeanum. Lineage (NCBI taxonomy): Eukaryota > Viridiplantae > Streptophyta > Magnoliopsida > Sapindales > Rutaceae > Zanthoxylum > Zanthoxylum bungeanum. The sequence goes on along the minus strand of SKCR01011420.1, from coordinate 11,815 downwards.
TTAATAATGCTATACACTTTAGGTAATTTAATTGGAAAATTTGGAATTTTTGAAATTAAATTATTGGGCCTTAAAATTGGATTTGGCTTTTAAAGTTGTTATTGGGTTTATTGACTTTGTTGTACAAAGTTGGTTTAGGCCAAAATTGGTTGGATCCAATTAGGCCCAAAACCGCTTCCAAAAGGCCCAAATGCGACTAATGAACCTTTAACGTTTAATTGGGCCTAATGGGCCTAAATTAATTTATGGCTTTATGGGGTAACTCCCGGATGGATTTGGTTATTCGGTTTGACCCGAGTTGACCAAAAGTCCACGCCTCAAGAAATTAATTAAAAGCCCATTGGACTTTAATTAAATTATATTGATATTAATCGGGCTTTGAGACCCGTAACGATTAAATTTGGAATTTAAGTCGTAAGGTTTATTTTATAAAGTGTAATATTTAATTTGGAATTAAATAATGAATTAGAATTAAATACGTATTACATTGGATTTAATTATGTAATTTAATTTTATTTGAGAAATCGTACTTTGAGTACGTGTTCGCAATACGAGTTTGACTCGAACAAAATCAAATCTTTGTTTGAACATTGGATGATCACTAATTATCAGATTAATTAATTTGATTAGATTGATTGATAACATGCTTGTATGAATACATGGTTGTGATGTTTGAATAATGTATATCAGATGGATATTAGTCGGGTGGGGCGATTTTGCAAATTGTAATAAATTTGATTTATTATTGGACCTGCGTGTCCAGCCTTATCACCTCCTATTCTTTGTATTCTCTTCTCACCTATTCCCCTCAATGTAAATGAGGTTTCTTTAGAAGTGTAGTTAACGGGTAGAAGAAATATTTGTGCTAGCGGGAGAGAGAAAGTGAGAGATTTGATCTAGGATCAATGTGTAAAATATCCATCCGCATATCATTATTATTTTATCATATGCGCTTTATTATGTGTTTAGAATGCATGTTTAAGGTGTGTGATGATGGAGACCTTAACAAAGATAATTAAATTGGTAGCCAATTGCACACGAAAAGCCCTCATCAAATATCATCATGCGTCTTTTCTTCCATTGAGTGATTCTTGCTCAAGATCCTAGATTGGCATGGGTTGTTGCCAAAGTCAAGCCCTTGTCTGTCGAAGATGTGTTTGAATCACGAGGCTTTGTTCTATATTGGTGTCTTGTCCAAGTTGTGGTTTTTTGGCCAAAGTCAAGACCACTTCTTGTCCAACGACATTGATTACGAAGCTTCCATGTCAATGGGTCCGCGCTTGACTGGGATCACTAGGTTTTTGTGCCAAAGCCAAGTCCTATTTGATTCAGAGGAAAAAGGTTAGGGTATACATTCGATGTATAGGCATATATGATATATGTTTTTGGGACTTGGATGTCCACCTACTGGATCTAGGAGTTGGATGAGATCCAATTGATCTTCGAGATTTACCTAGTTAATTATCATACAATTTGTTGGCCAAAGTCAAGATTGTGTGATATTTAACGGGATTCTAGCCCACTAGGAAAACGGTTTCCCTAGTACTCGACAGAGGGTTAGAGGCTCGCCGAAAAATAGTGGGAGGTAAGAATTGAATTTGCAATACTCGTTCAATTACTCGCCATACGCGCTCATTTAAATTATTTCGTCGTAATATTAAATGTTAGTTGGACTAATATTTAAATTGTTGTTTTAAATAACAGTTGGACTGTATTATACTTGATTATATATAATTGGATTATATTAATCAATATTTGAATTAATTAATTTCAGTTTACAGTTGATTTTATAATTGGATTATAGTAATCAATGTAATTGAGGTTAATTAATTTGGATTATTTTGATTATATAGTTGGACTATTATAATCATTATAATATATATAGTACCACTAATCGTTGATTAAATAGTTGGACTATTGTAATCAAGATAAAATTGAAAAGTTGATATTTAAAATATAATCTGGGATTAAAATATTTTAAATAATTTAATTTTCAAATTGGGAATAAATAATAGGTTACTTTATTTGATAAAATAACTTATTATACCTTAAGCCCTGAATTAAGCAAAATAAGTAGAGCATAAAATCTTTGGAAGATTTATGTGATGATGACTTTAATGCTTAATTTAATATACTTGTCATAAATCTAATTTTAGATTTAAGAAGTATTAAAATTACAATTTATAATTCTTGGAGAATTAATTGACTACTCTAGAGGAGATAAAGTCAAAGTTTGCAATTGGGCATGTAGCACGAGGTGCACATCGTTTCGATATTCTAAAAACCCAAGGCTTGGCCTAAGGTTCCTAAAAATATTGAAAATGATAATTGACATATACCAAAGTGACTACCATTTGGATATGGCAGACACGAAGGAATTAAAGAAAGGGCAAGGCTCTTACTTTGAAAATATTTGTCTTAGTTATGTTCACAGCTAGTATTGAAATTAGATTTTAAATACTTAGTGTGGTACATAAAATATATGTATTGATGTTCAGAATCTGCTTTGAGCAGGATACTGACTTCAAGCTGAGATTGCTCTGCGAATCGGAAACGGGATGAAAGTCGATGTTTCGACTGTAGATACCTAAGTTTAGGAACTACCCTTCGGGTGTGTACTTAAATTAGGAACTGTTATAATGTAACTAGTTTGACTAGAGACATTATCTCTATATCAGTGCTTAATCCATTGTGGATAAACCTTTATATTCTAGAACACTAAGTGTTTCATTATATAAAGATGATACTGAGATAAACACATTAGATGTGAATAACAGAATTTATATTTTGAATATAATTAAAATCTCAAACATATAAAATGACAAATAAATAGCTCAAATTGATTTGATCAATAGAGACTTATTTGTGGAATTGTTGTCTGGGACACAATTATACAAGACTCGTATATCCACACTTTGAAGAGTGGGTACCAGGACTGATTTGACTATTCAAATAAAGTCTACGAATCTAGTTTGTTAGGTAAAGTACCTAAAACACGTTTACTTGGTAATAGTGTAAGTGCCACCGATCTGTTAGCCCTATTCATGGTGAAGTAAGTGGGCCCATGTCTAGCTAGGCTAGATGTAGATATGAATATTTCGTGACCTATACGGATGTGGCATCGCATTATGGTTGTGTGTTTCTTTGAAGAACACAAATCGAAACTTTTAGAGTTTCGACACGAATAGACAAACAGATCGGCTATAGTATATACCGTCACGGTAAGACCGTAATGGAAAATACTTAAGCAATAAGTTTCTTATATACTTGAAAGAGTATAGTATTCTTTCAAATGAGGACTCCTCCCGGAACACGTCAAAGTGACGGTGTGTCCGAATGGATTAACCGAATCATGTTAGACATGATAAGGCTAATCATGAGTCGCTCTGAGCTACCATTTCCTTCAATGGATACAGATAAACAGTGCAATGCAATAACTTATTAGAATAAGGTTCCATAATAATCTGTTTGACAGATTATATTAGATATGAACGGGAAAGAAACCGGGTTTCTCATTCCTGACCATTTGGGATGCTAGGCATATGTTTGGATGATACCAAACTAAGGACCCAAATTGGATAAGTGTCAATATAGGTTATCCTAAGGAAACCATAAGTATAGTACTTATAAATCTCACATGAGAACAATGTGATTGTTGCTCACCATGCGGTTTTCCTGAGAGGAATACCGATATGCAGTGGTCAGTGGGAGGATAGTGATACTCGATGAAAATCGGAGAGTAATACTGTTCAAGGCACAAGATCCTTAATGGAACACATATAATTCATCAATGATGAATTTATACCATTAATCTTCGAATACACAATAACCGCGTAGATCGGAGAGAGTCAGAAAACAACCTAAGGTATGGGTTTCTGATCTCACCTCATAAAAATGTTAATCTTTTAAGGTATACCAACTGACTACGTATGAGGTAGTGATACAAGGTATCAACTCCCTGTTATGGCAAAGTGTCATGAATCCAAAATGGATTCCATGTATATCAACAAGTTTGGATACTTGTTGATGTACCATAAGGCATTGTGCCTATTGGTACTTTATAAGTCTTCAAGGAAGACATACATGAAAGGCAACATACCAACGTACTAAGCTAGGCTTGTAAAGAAAAGGTAGAGTTATCAACATTGTGTTGATTACGACGAAACCTTTTACCTGTTCCATGGTAAATCCATTTTGAAGATGCTTGTTGATAACTGCATATTTCATTTATGAAATGTGTCAGTTGCAGATCAAAATCGCTTTCCTGAAAAGGAAAACTTTTGGAGGATGCTTACAACATCCTGACGATTTTGTATAACCGAAAAACAAGGTTTGCGGGTTATTCGATCCATGTTTGGATTGAAACAAGCATAAGGTTCTTGGAACTGACGTTTTGAATAATCATAATGGTTTATGATTTGACTCAAAACGAAATAATTCTTGTGTATATAAGGAGGTTAGTGGGAGGGCACTGACAATGAAATTCCCATAAAGCAATTGGTGAAAGCTTGGCTTTCATAGATATTCTTTCATAGAATTTCTCCGTAGAATTCTGGGGAGTAACAACCTTATTCAAGGAATAAAGATCTACAAGGATAGTTTGGAGTTGTTAACACTCTCTGGGAAATTGTACATTTAAAATGTACTTGATAGGGTGTCTCATACGCTTCGAGCATATGGAGTCACGATCAGGTCAATCCAAGTGATAGTCACTGGATTGAAGATTAAGAACATCTGTTAGTATCTGAGAGAACTAAAGATGTTGTCTTAAACTATGGAGAAGGACAACTTGAAGTGACTGGGATCACTGCTGCAAGTTTCCAAACCGGTAAATACTGCGGTACTATAAAGTTTGAACAAGGGGCAGTAAGCTGGAAATATTCCGAGAAAGATAACTGTTGCCAAATAAACAACAAATGCGGATTATTGCTGCACTGAGCAGCAATAGAAGCAATAGAAACCATTTGGATCGAAAATAAATCTAATTAGATTAGATATAGTTCTGTTAGCAGCTGAGCTAGGCGTCAGCACATGCTAAGGAATTAAAGGTCTCATCGACGATCCAGATATATACTTCTATATCATCTGATTCGTTCGGATCATACATCGTGGCGATGTGATGATCGTGTAAATCGCGTCAGACGATAATTAAACAAATCCGCTGACGAAAATCTTTCCTCAGCAATTTAACGAACCGTTCATAGTTCGGTGTGGGACACTTGATTGACTGGCTATGTGCCAAGTGGGAGATTTTTTGATAATATGACCCATAGCGTCACTATTTGTACAGATCATGGTGTTGTTGTACAATTAACTATGTAACAAGGAAATTGCACTCTCATCATTTGTGATTAGATCACCATAGATATATAAATGAAGAGAGGTCCCTATGATTAGTTCCTGGACTGAGAATGATATGAGACAGTATCAGTCCCCGAAGGATTAATCATTAAATATCCCTAGCCGAAGTATTATCGAGACTGGACATCGATAATGCGGAATAGGCTAGTATTGCACTTGTGTGCGTTGTGAGGGCACAACGGCATAGTTCTCATATATATAAGTATTGGATACTTATGCAAGTGCGATAGGAGGTTGTGTTTCACGTTCAGATGGTACGGGAAACATCTTCGCTCTGGATAGACCCATCGGAATCCCATTGGTATTATGACTATGTGTCTATGGGAGGCCGAAATCAAGGTAGGTGTGTATAGTCTTAACCTGAGACTTACATCGCTAATACTTACGATAATCGATAGACTTTGGTCTTGGTGGTACAGGGCTTTAACCGGTTCTTGCGTACACCACTTCTGGGTTTATCAGAGAGTCGTAGTGTATTAGGTGTGATGTCAAGACGGAAGTATCATTTCAGTCATAGTGGAGATGATGTCACGCAGGATACGGTATTAGTGCTCTTAAGTGTTGCGCAACCATCGGGATGTTATGACTAGGTCATGCATATCCGATTATAGAGACTAGTTACCAGACATCCGACATGTGCTTCGGACGGGGCAGACACTTATCCAGCCCCAGCCCTAGCACGTGACTATCTGATACTGGGCCGATATGCACAATACTACGGTATACTACGCTTGATACATATCTATATATTCCTGTAAGAATATTCTGGAGAATTGGGTAGGCATGGCGCTTTGCTAGAAGCCAACCTTGTCTTGTAAATCGGTATAAACGTAGTACGAGGTACTTACGTGTTCTGATAGTCCGACGACCGATTTACTGCCAACATATCCGGAGATCTCATGGGTCGGTTCCTGAAGATTCACCGATTACGTATGACTCGCACTTTAATTAATCTGGGATTAATTCGATGAGAGAGAAAATTAATCAGGGATTAATTACGGAGATATTTTATCTCGGATAAAAATCGTTAAAGAGAGAGAACGATTAATTTGGAATTAATCGATAAATTAATATATTCGATATATAATAACGAAATTAGATTTCGACACGGAATTGAAATTAGATTTTAATTCGGGCGAACGAATTAATTTAGAATTAATTCGTTAGCGACGTGAATAGTGAATTCGTTAGGCGTAATCATTTAATTACGACGCGACGAAAATTCGTTAATTTGGAATTAACTAACCCAAGCCCGGGATTGTTTGCGAGCACATTCGCATTTCGAATTCGAGTGCGGCACGCAAGTCAAATCAAGCGTCAAAATCGCAAGTCACATCAGCGTCAAATCACATGTCACTTTGAGTGATGTGACATTTGAGTGATTGATGTGAATTGATTTGAGGTGATAGACAAGCATTTAATGCTTTGCTTTTTGAAATAGAAAAAGTAAATGGTTTATTAATATTTTTGGAAATTATATAAACCTTTTACAATTTTTTATTTTCCAACTCATTCTCTCTCTCCCATTTACGGTATTAGGCTTTTTGGAGCCAAAACTTCTTCATCTTCTCTCTCGGTCTTGACCGATTCTTCTCCTCAATTTTTCTGGTTTGACCGATCAATAAAGGAAAAGAAATGATCTTGTTGCAAGATCTATGTGCTAGCACACTCATGGAGGAATACAAAGGTGTTAGGGAAGTGATTTCGTGAGCAAGGAATCACCTTGTGAAGCTTGGAGCTTGGAGCATCATGGAGGACCACCCAAAGCCGAAAATGGAGCTGCATTCACTGCCATTGCCGCTTGGAGGGAGGCAGAAACATGAAGTGCGAATTTGGTTCATCTTCGTTGCATCTCTACCGATCAATGTGAGTTATTCCGCACCTCCTTTGATATGTATTCAACTCGTTTATGCATGATTTATGATCCTTGGGACTTGATTGAAACTCAACAGGACCATGGTGGATAATACTTAAACATTTGAGTTTCAAGATTACTTGAAAGAGTATGGTATTCTTTCACAATGGACTCTTCCTGGAATACCTCAATTTGACGGTGTGAACGAACGGAGAAACCAAACTTTGTTGGACATGGTAAGGTTAAGGATGAGTCGCTGAGCTACCAATTTTCTTATGAGGATATGCATTAAACAGTGTAATACTTATTTTAATAGGTTCCATGAAAATCTATTAGACAGACTTCATATTAGATATTAACAGGAAAGAAACTGGGTTCTTATTCCTGAAGATTTGGGAATGCTGGGCATAGTCTAAACGTTTGGATGATACCAAACTAGAACCCAAATCGGATAAGTGCCTATTTGTAGGTTATCATAGGGAAACCAAAGTATAGTACTTATACAACTCACAAGAGAACAATGTATTTGTTGCTCTCCATGCGGTTTTATTAAGAGGAATTCCTAAATGCAATGGTAAGTGAGAGGAAAGTAAATAACCTGGGAGGTATGGGTTTCTGATCTCACCTCTTGTAGATATTAATCTTATTGAGGAAGATGGACCGACTACGTATGAAGAAGTGATACAAGGTATCGACTCCTTTTATGGCAAAGTTCCATGATGTCCGAAATGGATTCCATGTATACGAACCATGTTTGGATACTGGTTGATGCACCAGAAGGCGTTAAACCTATTGGTTGCAAATGGTCTTCAAGGAAGACAGACATGGATGGCAACATACAAATGTACGTAGCTAGGCTTGCACAGAAAGAGTATCCTCAATGACATAATGTCGATTACGACGAAACTTTTTCACTTGTTGGCATGATTAAATCCATTCGGATAATGCTTGCTAATGTTGCATATTTCGATTATGAAATATGGCAACTAGATGCCAAAAATCGCTTTCCTTAACGGAAACCTTTTGGATGATGTTTGTATGCAACATCCTGATAATTTTGTCATGCCGAAACATGCAAACAAGGTTTGCAAGTTAAATCGATCAATTTATAGACTGAAGCAAGCATTGCGTCTTGGAACCAGCGTTTTGATGTAATCATAATGGTATATGATTTAATTCAAAACAAAGATTATTCTTTTGTATATAAGAGGGTTAGTTGGAGCACACTGACAATCATTGTCCTAAATATTGATGATGTATTGCTTCTTAGCAATGGCATTCCCATACTAAAATCGGTGAAAGCATGGCTTTCATGAAGAATTCTCCATGGAATACCTGGGGGAAGCAGGCTTTATTCTAGGAACAAAGATCTACTGGGATAGATCTAGAAATTTGTTGATACTCTCTCAGTGTTCGTACGTTATGATATGTACGTGACCTGATGTCTCATATGCTTTGAGCATATGTAGACGCAATCAGGCCAATCCAGGTGATGGTCACTAGATTGATGTAAAGAACATCCTTGAGTATCTTGGATGAACTAAGGATGCTTTCTGCGAATATGGGGAAATGAGAACTTGAGGTAACTGGGTTCACCGCTGTAAGTTTCCAAACCGATAAAGACGACTTTAAGTCACAATAGGGTACATATTTAGTTTGAATAACGGAACAGTGAGCTGAAAATCTTCCAAGCAAGAAATGTTGCCGATTAAATAATAAAAGTGGAATATTGCTGCAGCTGCGCGCAGCAAAAGAATCATTTTGGATCTATAATTCCTAATTAGATTAGGAGTAGTTCTGTTAGCAGCTGAGCTGGGCTACAGCGCAGGCTAAAGAACCGCAAGTCTCATCAACGATCCAAGTATGTACTTTAACTGTTTCATCTAATTCGTGAGATCATACATCATGGCAATGTGATGATCGAATAAATCGTATCAGATGATAACCTTGCAAATTCGCTGACGAAAGCTATTTCTCAGCAGAAGTTTGAGCGACCCGTACATAGTTCATGTGTTGGACATTTGAGTGATTGGCTATAGGCCAAGTGGGAGATTGTTGGACAATTATGACCCATAGCATCACTATTTTGTAAAGAACATAGTGTTCTTGTACAAAATTAATTATGTGACAAAGGAAATTGCTCTTTTATCATTTGTAATGGATTACCTGGATATATAAATGATAAAAGTCCATATGATTAGTATCGAATTAATAAGATATGAGATAATATTAATCCACAGAATGTTTAATCATTAAATATCCCTAGTCGTAGTAGTATTATCGAGACTAGACATCGATAATGCGGAATAGGCTAGTATTGCACTTGTGCGCCTTATGGAAGCTTAACGACATTGTTCTCATATATTTAAGTATTGTAAACTTATTCAAGTGTAATATGAGGTTCTGTTTACCGATGGTACGGAAACAGCTTCGCTCTGGATAGACCCCTCGGAATCCCATTGGTAGTATGACTTTGTGTTTATGGGAATCCGAATCAGGGTAGGTGTATTTGGTCTTAACCTGAGACTTGCATCGCTAATACTTACGACAATCAGTATACTTTGGTTTTGGTCGTCCGAGGCTTTAACAGGTTCTGTGTACGCCTCTTCTGGGTATATTGAGAATCATAGTGTATTGGGTGTGATGTCAAGAAGGAAGTATCACTTCGGTCATATGGAGATGATAATCACGCATGGATACAGAACTGGTACTCTATAGTGCTATAGCCATCGGGAAAGTATGACTAGTGTAGGCACTTCGTTTTTACATTTAAGTCCCTATGATGAGTCTCGTATGGAGACACTCCTCTTTAAGTCGTGGAAGCCGCGGGAAAAAAAACGTCGGAAGGGAAGAGTCAAGAATGGACATTTTTGTTGGATTTAATTCGCTGGATTGGCTTCGGTTTCGCTTGTTGGACCTCTTTTTCAAAACACATCCTTAGCCCAAAACCCCGCAAGACACACACCAAGCCCGCACACCACTAAGCCATACACCAAGCCCACTAAATGGACCAAGCCCACACGCCCAAACAAGAGCAAGCCACACGCCCATAGCCTTCCTAAATAATAAAATAACACAATAAACACATGCATAAATCAAGCCAAATCCTCTTGCCTAATTAAATCAAATCATATCCCTAACTAAAAGAGAAGAAATCGAATTAAATCAAATCACTTCCCTAATTAAAAGATTTTTCCTTATCACATACTAATTAAAAATATCTCTCATTAATGCACAAATCCTTTTCCTTCTCAAACAAGGATAGCCCACATCCCTTTGCCTATAAAAAGAACCCTTCACCAACACCTTGAAGCCCTAGCTCATTCTCATGTCCAAAACATAGAAAATAACCCTCATTGCCGTCCAACAAATCACCATCAAAACCAACCCATCCACATCCGCATAATCCCTCAATTGCATTGCCCAAACTGCCGCACCACACCATCACCAAAAAAAATTTGCCGCACCATTCACTGACCTTCACAGCCGCAAATCACCCATTGTCCAGTCCTTCATTGCACGCATAAATCACCCCCTGTCTAGCCCTCACTGCACGCCTAAACTATCCCTAAACTGCCGAGAAAACCCTCATTGTCCAGCCCCCTTCACTTCTGCATATTCTGCCCCCTGAACTGCATCTTTCTACCACACAAACTGCGCAATTTTCTCCCTAAAACAGCCCAGAAATTACATCAAAAATGGTCCCCAAATAGTGACAAAACTGCAGCCCCAAACCCTCCAAAAACCGCAAAAACAGTGGCCTAAATCACCTTAAAACAGTGACAAGAAAACACAACGAAAACAGCAGCGAAACGGAGTGAAAACAGCAGCCCAAACAGCGAAACAATGAGTAAAAACATTGAACCAGTGAACCAGAAGAGTTGCGGAGCATGCACCCTTCCGACGGCCGTGTAACGCGCTTTCTAGAGACGACAAAAGAGGTTAGACCTGAGGGCACCTTTTTATTTATTATCTTTCATTTTTATTTATTTTAATACTTTATTTCGCATGGATTTTATGGATTGATGCGTGATGTGAGTTCTGGATGAACGGAATGCATGTTCTCTTTTGTGGTATATTGGATTGAAACTTGGACGTAAATTCCGTAGCCGATTCCGAATGGACGGTATTGTGGTTTGCACTCGGGATACAATGCCACGTACTACTTAAGAGACACACGTATTTCATTTCATCCAATCTTGTATTTGAGCATGATGTAGTCAGTAGATTATTTATTTTTTTAGCATTATTTAATCTAGTAGGTTATGTATTATCTAAGCATGATTTAGTCTAGAATATTGTTTATTTTTAAGTATGACTATATTATTTCTTTATGCATGATTAATACTTTGATTTTGCATAGGAATTTAGTTTACATTTTGCTTGAGTAGTATTTATTTGTTCTTGTGTTTGATGATTCGACATGCTCATTGTGTGATATTATATGCTTGCCGTTATAATGACTTATTTTTAAAGCATGCGAACTTAGTCATAGGATTATTTTGATGAATGAGGACTAGATCTAAGCTACTTTAAGGATACATGTTGAGTAGATTCTGTTAGTTTATTGCACAAATCATATCATTACAAGTGACATAA
>SKCR01011419.1:0-13007 GCA_019454045.1 Zanthoxylum bungeanum | reverse complement strand
CTCGGTGTTATCCGTATTCTCTGTCACCTCTCGGCCTTCTTTTAGCACTTTTATGCCTTTTTTCGTTACATTACTGTAAAAACGTCCACTGTGAGTCATCCCCTTTACCTCCTCTTCGTCACTGCTCAAGAAGTTTTCCTAGAAATCTCTCCTCTGCTCTGTTTCATCTTCACTACTGCTGTCCCATATCCCCATGCAAGAAGCTTGGTGTTTGAGAGTTTGGAGGACAAAGCTTTCAGGCAGGCCGGAGTTGATCATGTAGGTGGGTGGTGGAATAGAGTGGTAGTTAGGTAGAGGGTTTTCGTGTGTGTTTGGTTGTTCTTTTTTCGGGTCGGATATCTTATTGGTGTCAATGAGGTATTGGATCTCTTGCCTAAGGCGGGTGCAATTGTCAGTTTCGTGGCCTTTTTGCTGATGGAAGTGACAATATAGGTTTAGGTCGAGGTGGTGTGGCACAAGGTTTGGAAGTGGTTTAGGTTCTAAGGGTTTTAGGAGTCCTTGCCTCTTCAGCTTTTCAAACACCTTTGACAAAGGTCTAGAATCGCCTGTTTCTAATGGCGGTGACCTCAGCATGAGCGAGCTTGGTCCCTGAAGGCCCCCCAATGGTCTTTCTATTCTGGCCATAAAACTTTATGTTCTCGACTTCCTCTTCCTCGATATCCATGACAGTTTCTCTTAACTGTCGAAAGTCGCTAATCATGGAGGTCATCCTTCTCAGTTTTTTATAAATGGAGGGCTTGGTGCCCTTAATGATCATCTTAATCTGGTCCTTCTCCGAGGGACATGTCTGCATCTTTAAGAGCTGGCTTCTCCAGCGATCCATATAATCTTTGAAGGTCTCTTCTAGCTTATGTTTGGTGTTTTCTAAGTCACGGAGTGACAAGTCTATCTCCATGTCTGTGACATATTGGTTCAGAAAGGCTTCCACTAATGCCCTCCAGTCATCCTTGACCTTTCTCTCCAGGCCATGTGTAACAACCGATAATCCGACGATTTGTACGTTACCAGAGGCCGATGAGTACTACGTTATCATATTCATGATACATGATAAAAATCATGTTTAAGTATGTATGAGCTCATGGAAGAATTTTTTTAACATTCTATAAAATTCTCGCAGTTCCGATATGAAATTTATTCCAAGGTAAAATCCGGACAACTCTTAGTTTTTGGGACATAACTTTTTCATATGAACTCCGATTTTTATATATTTTATATCATCGGAAAACTAAGACCGAGACCTAAAACTTTTACGTTTAATATTTGTCTAAATTAGAAACCGAAGCAGGTCAAAAAACGAGTTTTCAGTAGAAGCTACAGTAAAATCGGGAATTTACTAGAAATGAGTGATGTGGCAAGTTCTAGACCATTCATTTATAAAAAAAATCTCTCCTAAACACTATAAATAGCAGGGACTATTCATCATCTTCTCTTCTCCCTCAACTCATGATTTTGACTCCAAAAAAATAACCTCAAAATTTCTTCTTTCTCATGCCAAGTGGTGAAGGAAAAATTGATGAGTTCAAGCTCCCTTCAAGCAAGTAAGCTCTCTATGATCTTCCCCTCTTCTAGTTTCAGTTTTAAACTTGAATTTTAGAAGCCCCAAATTCGCACCTTATGAACCCTAGGATTTGGAATTGCTTAATTAGTTTTGATTAAGTTGCTAGCATGCATGATTGTGCATTTCGTGATAATATAAGAATGAAATTGTGCATTGCCTGTAAAAAAAGAGTCGGATATGTCATTATTTTTTAGAATGAGTTGTTGTTGCTGTGATGGAAATTAATGATGAAGTGTGCTAGGAATGATATGTATTATGAGAAGAATTTGATTTAATGTTGAAACTTTTAAGACTTTAGTATGCATGCTTTGATCTAATAGTATAAAAGAGGTTGGGAATTGAGGTTGGTTTTTGAATATAGATATTGAAGATAAGAGGATTATTTATGTATTTTATATGCTGAAATCTGGTGGCAGTGGCCTAATTAAAATAAATTAAGAGAGTGGTGAAATTAGTATGTTGGGCATAAGCTTTAACAAAGTTACATTCTGGACAGGTCATAAATAATAGGCTGTAACTTGAGCTTTTGATGTCCAAATGATGAACCGTAAAATTATGAATAAAATAAGATATAATAGAATACCATATCCAAAATTTAGAAATTTTGGACTTAAGATGAGACCGGACCGAATTTGTGAAGTTGGGTAACTTGCTGCCCCTGTGCAAGTTTTTCAGTTGGACAGCCCCTGAAAAGTCAGCTTATAACTTGCGTTTCTGAAGTCGGAATCAAGATCCGTAAAATTTTGAATAAATTAGATACATAAGGGATTAACATATCCTAAAATTAGAATTTTTGAACTTAGCATGAAGCCAAACCGAATTTTTGAAGTTGGGTGACCTACTGCGAATATACCCAGTTTTATTTTTTTATTTTTTTTTTTTTATTTTTTTATTTTTTTATTTTTTCTTTCTGATCACCCCTAAAATTCAGCTTAGAACTTATGTTTCCGAAATCGAAACTGAGATCCGTAAAAATCAACATAAACTAGACACATGAAGGTTCTTTCTATTAAAATTTAAGCCCTACATTCCATCCCAATTAATTACAGTGAATTTTCGAAGTGCATTCCATGATTCGTATTCTAATTAAGTTATCAACTATAGATCATCGCATGGACCTCACATTCTTTGACGAAGCAAAGGAATACCAGCCAGATCCGAAAATCTGTGAGTGGATGCTTTGTTTTATGTTTTCTTGACTTATGTTTTAAATTTCTTTTCAAGTTTTGGGATTTTAAATTGAAGAATATGCATGATGTTTTTATGCTTCCGTCTCAGCGCTTGTTTATTGCTTTTATGATTTCTGAGCTATCTATAAGTTTCCACTGAGATGATCAATCATTGTTATGTTTCTGCCCCAATGCTCGTTGCATGTTCTTATGTTTTTAAGACTCATCATATGTTTCTGCCGGGGTGATCGTTAGGGTCTCATCCATCTGAAATGGTATGACCCGCTACCTTGTCGACAAGGGATCGTTCGTTCCTCACTCAGTCTATGCGCGCGACTTAGGGGTTGAGCGCTTGATATGTTTTTGATGATGCACGTATGAAAACAAATTTACAGATATGTTTTGGATTTTTTTTCCTACGATTTTATTATTTTTAGTATCCACTCACCAGTTCGTTCAAACGATCTGACCCCCCCACCACTCACAGATTCTTTGTTTTGCAGGCTTACTCGGAGGGCGAGTTCGAGAGGATGGATACTGATGGCAGTCACTAGGGTATTCGATCCACCAGGTTAAGTCAGAAACATAGTTCATTTTAGTCAGAGTTAGGAAATATCGTGTATCATACATGTTATATAGTGAATAATATATATGTAATGCATCATAAGTGTTCAATGTCAAAGTTATAATGTGTAGTAAATTGAGTGCTTAGTATGAAGAGTGTTATGCATGATGGCGAGTTGGGCATTGGTCTTATGCATGAGTTTATATATGAAATGAGATTTTCAGTTGTCAAATAATCAGAGGCTTTGGGGGATAGGACGGCCTATTCCCTGCCGGTAACATCTCTGGATTGGGGTGTTACAAAGATGGTATCAGAGCCAGGTTTAGGGGGTCAGTGACTGCAGTGGGCATAGTACTAGGGTCATGTATACATAGTATGCCAGAGACACTAGTATGCGAGGTGCTACCTCTCCAGTATCCGATCCTCGAATATGTCTTCAAAGTTCTATAGATAGGTTAGTAAGAATTCCTAAACTATTCGAATATCCTCATTTTATAAAAAAAATATACTCTTTGAAAATCCTTCTGTAGTTACCCTGGTTCATTGTCGAAATGTCCAAGGTCAGTCATGAAGACGAACAGTAAAATTCTAAGGGTACACCAAAGAAAGTAGGAAGAGAAAGAAGATTAGTTAGAAAGCAACACTTAAGTCAAAGATTCAGTAGTGATGACTTAAGGGATTCAAGAAAACGAGATAAGGAGAAAAGTCAAGTAATTGAGTAAAAACTTAGTAAAGAAGAATAATAGAAGAAGTGCGGTAGGAATTTAAGAGAGCATGAACTTTATAGAAGTCCTCAATAAGATGTAGTATGACAAATGGTCCAAAATGATTCACGAACAAAGTTGAAGAATGTAATTCAAATAGATCCCAACAGAAGTATCTTAGGGCGTGAGCTAACACCAGATATGTAAATAAGAGAGTTAGGCTTATAAATGAGTAATATATGCAATTACAGCATATGTAGTTAGTGATATTACCACAATTGGAAAGACTTTATAGGACCAATACCTACCCTCCCAACCCTTGTTATTCAATAACAACAAAGATGGACCTCGAAGATTTCCTCAAGATACTCTCATAAATAAGTGAATGTATAGTGGAAGAAGACCGAAAATGAAATTTTCAGACTTAATATAAGAACATAATAGAAGAATGAGATAACTCTAAGTAAAAGATTTAGGAAAGAAGTTGTCTAGATGAAACAATAAAGAGATAAAGTAGTAGTCAAACAAAGACGGGAATACAAAAGAACCAGCGTTAGACATAAATGCGGCTATGTAAAAGAAGATATCATTTGGATAAGGAGATAGAGACATAGACCACCAAAGTTCCAGGTATAGAATATAGCGGGGAAGGAGACGAAAAAAAACTAAGTAAAAAAAGGGTTTGGAAATGGAACTGTCTAGGTGCGATGACATGAGAGAGAATATTAAATAAGCAATGATAGAAGTACGTAAAAACTAGATTTCTCAGTATTGGAATGAAATCAAAGATCCATTACATTTTAGCTCATGTAATCTATATGCAGTACCCCGCCATAGTTTAAGTTGACCAAACTACCACGGGTTTGGGATGGTCGTAGCCACGGGCATGGGAGGTTTGGTAGATATGTTGTACAATATGGAATCTAGAAGATAAGTTCACTACAATGCTGCATTCAGTGCAGTAGGTGAGTTATCAAGGTATATTATCGTAAACGATCATTGGATGAAGATAAGATTTATGAGTTGTGTATATTTACATATATTGATTAACGACCCTTGACAGCGCAAGGCTATGAGAACAACAAAATGGGGATATTTTAGGATGCGAACAAGTATAGAGAGCAAGTCATGTGAAAGGCGATTAACGAAATTTTAGGTAGGAGAAGAGTATGAGCATTAGTCAGAATCCAATCACTAGCATCGATGACAATAGTAGGAAATACAGTTCAAGCACAAGTATGCATATAAATAAGCCTAAATCTTTGGCCAATTAAGAAGGATCGCTTGAAAAACTGCCAATAATTAACATCTTAAGTGCAATAGCTCATAAGCAGTTGGAACTTAACAAGGAGAATATAGAGAATAAATAGCTAAACTATGAGAAAGAATACTAAGATCAAGTCGAGCAAGTGGAGCTAAAGAAGTATAGAGTATAAGCATCGTTATAATGACAAAGATCATTCTTATAAATTTATTTATCACGGAAGGAGAATGTGGGAAGCCCAACCATAGAGACATCAGCATTTCTTGAGAGAGTAAAAAATATTGGCTAAGAAGAACTCGATTAAGACAAATAAGATATTAAGCATAACTAGAGGTCTAGAGAAAAAGGTATCTTTGGGACAAGGAATGTTGAGCATAGCTAAACGTTTAGAAATGAGATTTCTTTGATACATATGGAGGTCTTATTCTAATGAATATAGAATAGCTATTTCGTATTAAAAGAAGTTATCTTGAGTTGAAATCTTATGAGCCTTTGAGATTAGAGAATTCATGATAGTTATATAGTAAATGTAGTAGGCCCTAGTAAAGCCAGAAGGTTATTAGCGAACCCAAGGTATGTGTTTCAGATAGTTGAGACTAAGAATTTGGTATAGCACCATAGTTGTGCTCGAAGTTATGAGGAGTGTAATAAACTCTCGCAGTTATTGGTTAGTAGCCACGAACTCTGGAACGATTTACCAAAGCTTGACAAGAGGTATGATTTATGAAGTAGATATCAAGAAAGATGAAAAATATCTTATGCCTACTAGCCATATGGTAAATGATCAGCCGAACAGAGATCTTCGTTATTAAGTTAAATGGAATCTCAAATGATGCATAATAGTTATAGCAAAATAAGAATTCACATAGATAAATTAGTATACAACCTTTGTTATGACCTTCAAGTCATGGCATTCAAGGTTCGACATGATAATCACATTGTCTTGTGGTGTAATAATAACACATTGGAGAACGTCAAGAAGTGGTAGGATGAGAAAAAGGTTATGAGTATATAATCAGTTGAAAGTGGGTGCTTTGGAAATAGCTGTGAACTCAATGACTAGTGGTAAGGTATTCAATATCATAAATTTCAAACCTAGGCAGATCCCAGGCTTCGATTTTAAAGAGGATTCGAGGACGAATCCTATTTAAGGAGGGGAGAATTGTAACATCCGGTAATCTGACGATTTGTATGTTACCAGAGGCCGATGAGTACCACGTTATCAGATTCATGATGCATGATAAAAATTATGTTTGAGTATGTATGAGCTCATGGAAGAATTTTTTTAACATTCGTTAAAATTCTCGCAGTTCCGATACGGAATTTATTCCAAGGTAAAATCCGGAAAGCTCATAGTATTTGGGACATAACATTTTCATACGAACTTTGATTTTTATAAATTTTATATCGTCGAAAAGCTAAGATCGAGACCTACAACTTTTGCGTTGAATATTTTTCTAAATTATAACCCGAACTGGTCAAAAATCGAGTTTTCAGCAGTAGCTATAGTAAAATCGGGAATTTACTATAAATGAGTGATGTGGCAAGTTCTAGACCATTCATTTATAAAAAAAAAATCTCTCCTAAATATTATAAATAACAAGGACTATACATCATCTTCTCTTCTCCCTCAACTCACGATTTTGACTCCAAAAAATAACCTCAAAATTTCTTCTTTCTCATGCCAATTGGTGAAGGAAAAATTGATGAGTTCAAGTTCCCTTCATGCAAGTAAGCTCTCTATCATCTTCCCCTCTTCTAGTTTCAGTTTTAAACTTGAATTTTAGAAGCCCCAAATTCGCACCTTATGAACACTAGGATTTGGAATTGCTTAATTGAATTTTAGAAGCCCAAAATTCGTGATAATATAAGAATGAAATTGTACATTGCATGTAAGAAAAGAGTCGGATGTGTCATTATTTTTTAGAATGAGTTGTTGTTGATTTGATGGAAATTAATGATGAAGTGTACTAGGAATGATATGTATTATGAGAATAATTTGATTTAATGTTGAAACTTTTAAGACTCTAGTATGCATGCTTTGATCTAATAGTATATAAGAGGTTGGGAATTGAGGTTGGTTCTTGAATATAGATATTGAAGATAAGAGGATTATTTATGTATTTTATATGCTAAAAGCTGGTGGCAGTGGCCTAATTAAATTAAATTAAGAGAGTGGTGAAATTAGTATGTTGGGCAGTAAGCTTTAACAAAGTTACATTCTTGACAGGTTAGAAATAATAGGCTGTAACTTGAGATTTTGATATCCAAATGATGAACCGTAAAATTCTGAGTAAAATAGAGATATAATAGAATAACATATCTAAAATTAAGAATTTTTAGACTTAAGATGAGACCAGACCGAATTTGTGAAGTTGGGTAATTTGCTGCCCTTGTGCCAGTTTTTCAGTTGGACAGCCCCTGAACTTCAGCTTATAACTTGAGTTTCTGAAGTCATAATTAAGATCCGTAAAATTTCGGATAAATTAAATACATAAGGGAATAGTATATCCAAAAATTGGAATTTTTTGAACTTAGCATGAAGCCAAACCAAATTTTTGAAGTTGTGACAAGAAACCCACTTGGATTCGAAATCCAAGCAAACCCCAAGAACCGCGAATTTAATTTTGTAAGAACAAAACCCTTCCAAGGCCACAAAGAAGACCCATAATGAACTTGCCCTTGAGAACCTTTAAGATGAATCCTTGTAGTGTTTTGGTAGCAATGGAGACGCCACTAAGTTTGCCAAACTTAGATAAGTCGATTCAAACTTGAAAATGAGAATCCTTCCCTTACAAGAATTCGGCCATAGCCATAGCCAAAGCTTAAAGCTTTTGAGTTTTACAAATTTTGTTGATTGTCCTCAAAATGAAAAAGAAAGAAAGCTTAAATAGTGTACAAAGAGAAACCCTAAAGGCATAAAGACAACAATGCACCTAAAGGCTAAATTACAAAAATACAAAAGTCTTAAAGTCTTCAAAGGCCTTTGAAGTTTCATTCAAAACTGATTTGGTCCGAGTGAAGTGGCTTTGGGCCCTCTTTATTGAAGCCCACATGCGTCTCTATTTGTTTGTTGCAATCGGCCATAAAACTCTGAACTAATCTCGCCATTGCTTCTTGAGTCTTTTGGTCCTCTGCCTCGTAATCAACCTTTCTGGTACTTGTAATGGGTCTTTTGCTTTGTTGTCGGCCTGGATCATGTCAAGTTGGGTGACCTGCTGCAAATATACCCAGTTTTTTTTCCTGATCACCCCTGAAATTCAGCTTAGAACTTATGTTTCCGAAATTGAAACTGAGATCCGTAAAAACAAACATAAACTAGACACATGAAGGTTCTTTCTATTAAAATTTAAGCCCTAGATTCCATCCCAATTAATTACAGTGACTTTTCGAAGTACATTCCATGATTCGTATTCTAATTACGTTATCAACTATAGATCATCGCAGGGACCTCACATTCTTCGACGAAGCAAATGAATACCAGCCAGATCTGAAAATCTATGAATGGATGCTTTGTTTTATTTTTTCTTGACTTATGTTTTAAATTTCTTTTCAAGTTTTGGGATTTTAAATTGATGAAGAATATGCATGATGTTTTTATACTTCCATCTCAATGCTTGTTTATTTCTTTTATGATTTTTGAGCTATCTATATGTTTCCGCTGAGATGATCGATCATTATTTTGTTTCCACCCCAACACTCGTTGCAAGTTTTTATATTTTTACGACTCATCATATGTTTCCGCCGGGGTGATCGTTAAGGTCTAATCCATCTGAAATGGTATGACCCGCTACCTTATCGACAAGGGATCGTTCGTTCCACGCTCAGTCTATGCGCGCGACTTGGGCGTTGAGCGCTTGATATGTTTTTGATGATGCATGCATGAAAAATGATTTACGGATATGTTTTGGATTTTTTTTCCTACGGTTTTTTTATTTTTAGTATCCACTCACCAGGTCATTCAAACGATCTGACCCCCCACCACTCCCAGATTCTTTGTTTTGCAGGCTTACCCGGAGGGCGAGTTCGAGAGGATAGATACTGATGGCAGTCACTAGGGTATTCGATCCACCAGGTCAAGTCAGAAACAAAGTTTATTTCAGTCAGAGTCAGGAAATATCGTGTATCATACATGTTATATAGTGAATAGTATATATGTAATGCATCATAAGTGTTCAATATAAAAGTTATAATGTGTAGTAAATTGAGTACTTAGTATGAGGAGTGTTATACATGATGGCGAGTTGGGCATTGGTCTTGTGCATGAGTTTATATATGAAATGAGATTTTCAGTTGTCAAATAGTCAGAGGCTTTGGGGGATAGGACGGCCTATTCCCTGCCGGTAACATCTCCGGATCGGGAGTGTTACACCATGATACCATACTACAAGCGCCACTTCCAGTGACATCTCGAACATATTATGCACCTGGCGCTTCGACAAACCCACTGAACTCATCACTGAAACATATTGTCGGAAATGGACCCTACTGTTGGTTTTAATCTAGGTCCCAAGATCAAACAAGCAATGAAAACATTGTGTGAACACACCAACGGAGGTAGCGGAATACTCACATCGATCGGTTGAGTCGATTTGGAGATGAATCAAGGCCAAAATGCTCACTGCTTCATGCGTGAACTGCAGCAGTCCACTGCCTCCAAAAACAGAATTTTGAGATGACAAACGGAGCTCCAAGCCTCGTCCGATGGATCTCGGCTCATGGGCGAACCTCCCTACCACCTTCGCAAGACTCGTAAGTGTGCTAGCACTTGATTTCTCACCATGAAAAACCACTCTTGCTTCCCTATTGCTCACGTTTTTCTGGTTCAAAACCAGTGAGTATTTCTCACTTTGGGCGTGAGAGAAGAGAGCAAAATGAGAGAGAAGAAATGTGTTAACTTATTCCAAAAAGTCTAAAGCCTTTTTGATTATATATTTTCCAAAATAATAATCAATTTCCATTTAATTTTATCTAATAAATTAAATGAATTTTGGACCCAAAAACCAAAAGTTTTCCCTCCACAAGCTTTCACTATTCATGTCAAGTCCATCACAAGTCCATCAAGTCACATCTACTTTAATAAAGTGACATGTTGTCATTTCACATCACTCAAAGTGACATTTGATTTGACGCTTGATGCGACTGATTGATTTGACGCTTGATGCGACTTACGTTGCCGCACTCGAATTCGAAATACGAATGCGCTCGCAATCACACTCGGGCTCGGGTTCTTTAATTCCAAATTAACGATTTTTCCGTTGCGTCGTAATTAAATGATTATGCCTAGCGAAATCACTATTCACATCGCTAACGAATTAATTCTAAATTAATTCGTTCGCCCGAATTAAAATCTAATTTTAATTCCGCGTCGAAATCTAATTTCGTTTAATATATCGAATATATTAATTTAATCGATTAATTCTAAATTAATCGTTATCTCTCTCTAGACGATATTTTATCCTAGATAAAATATCTCCGTAATTAATCCTAGATTAATTTTCTCTCTCTTCTATATAATCCCAGATTATTCAAGAGTGCGAGTTGTGCGTCATCGGTGGATTATCGGGAAGCGACCCATGAGATCCCCGGATAAGTTGGCAGTAAATACGGTCGTCGGAGTATCCGAATCACGTACGTACCAAGTACTACATTCTACCGATTTACGAGACAAGGTCGACTCCTAGCAAAGCACCAAGTCTTCCCAATTCTCCGGACATATCCATTTTAGAATATTAAGATCTGTATCAAGCGTAGTATACTATTGTATTGTGTGTATCGGCCCAGTATCGAATAGTCACGTAACTAGTCTGCCCCGTACGAAGCACATGTCGGATGTCTGGTAACTAGTCTCTATAATCGGATATACATGACCTTGTCATAATATCCCGATGGCCGCGCAGCACTTAAGAGCACTAATACCGTATCCAGCGTGACATCATCTCCACTATGACTGGAGTGATACTTCCGTCTTGACATCACATCCAATACACTACGACTCTCTGATAAACCCAGAAGTGGTGTACGCAGAACCGGTTAAAGCCTGTACCACCAAGACCAAAGTCTATCGATTATCGTAAGTATTAGCGATGTAAGTCTCACGTTAAGACTATACACACCTACCTTGATTTCGGCCTCCCATAGACACATAGTCATAATACCAATGGGATTCCGAAGGGTCTATCCAGAGCGAAGCTGTTTCCCGTACCATCGGTGAAACACGACCTCCTATCGCACTTGCATAAGTATCCAATACTTATATATATGAGAACTATGCCGTTGTGCCCTCACAACGCACACAAGTGCAATACTAGCCTATTCCGCATTATCGATGTCCAGTCTCGATAATACTCGGCTAGGGATATTTGATTAATCCTTCGGGGACTGATACTGTCTCATATCATTCTCAGTCCAGGAACTAATCATAGGGACCTCTCTTCATTTATATATCTATGGTGATCTAATCACAAATGATGAGAGTGCAATTTCCTTGTCACATAGTTAATTTGCTACAACAACACAATGATATGTGCAAATAGTGACGCTATGGGTCATTTTGTCCAACAATCTACCACTTGGCACATAGCCAGTCACTCAAGTGTCCCACACCCGAACTATGTACAGTTCGCTCAAATTGCTGAGGAAAGGTTTTCGTCAGCGGATTTGTTTGATTATCGTTTGACGTGATTTATACGATCATCACATCGCCATGATGTATGATCTGAACGAATCAGATGATATAAAAGTATATATCTGGATCGTCGATGAGACCTTTAATTCCTTAGCATGTGCTGACGCCTAGTTGAGCTGCTAACAGAACTATATCTAATCTAATTAGATTTATTTTCGATCCAAATGGCTTCTATTGCTGCCTCAGCTGCAACAATAATCCGCATTTGTTGTTATTCGGCAACAGTTATCTTGCTCGGAATAATTCCAGCTCACTGTCCCGTTATTCAAACTTTATAGTACCATAGTATTTAATTGTTTGGAAACTTGCAGCAGTGATCCCAGACACTTCAAGTTCTCCTTCTCCATAGTTTAAGACAACATCTTTAGTTCTCTAAGATACTAACAGATGTTCTTAACTTCAATCCAGTGACTATCACTTGGATTGACCTGATCGTGACTCCATATGCTCGAAGCGTATGAGACACCAATACAAGTACATTTTAAATGTACAATTTCCCAGAGAGTGTTAACAAACTCCAAATCTATCCCAGTAGATCTTTATTCCTTGAATAAAGGTTGTTACTCCCCAGAATTCTACGGAGAATTTCTATTGAAAGAATATCTATGAAAGCCAAGCTTTCACCAATTGCTATATGGGAATTTCATTGTCAGTGCCCTCTCCCACTAACCTCCTTATATACACAAGAATTATTTCGTTTTGATTCAAATCATAAACCATTATGATTATTTCAAAACGACATTCCAAGAACCTTATGCTTGAATTAATCCAAACATGGATTGAATAACCCGCAAACCTCGTTTGTTGGTTACAAAATCGTCAGGATGTTGAAACATCCTCCAAAAGGTTTTCTTTTCAGGAAAGCGATTTTGATCTGCATCTGACACATTTCATAAATGAAATACGCAGTTATCAACAAGCATTTTCAAAATGGATTTACCATGGCAACAGGTAAAAGGTTGAACCGTTATTAACACAATGTTGATAACGATACCTTTCCGTCAAAAGCCTAGCTTTGTACGTTGGTATGTTGCCTTCCATGTATGTCTTCCTTGAAGA
>SKCR01011418.1:0-13116 GCA_019454045.1 Zanthoxylum bungeanum | reverse complement strand
TGATTAAACTTTTATAGATTGATACTGTCTCATATCATCTCAATCCAGTATTAATCATATGGACTTTCGCCATTTATTAGTCAAAGTAAATAATATTACAAAACGGCAAAAGGCAATTTCATTATCACATAGTTAATTTTGTACAATAATACAATATCATTTACAAACAGTGACGCTATGGGACATAATGTCTAACAGGGCTAATACATTCGGATGTTTGCGGACTGATGAATGTAAAAGCCCGAGGTGGTTTTGAATACTTCGTCACTTTCATTGATGATTATTCCAGATATGGGTATGTTTACCTATTGCAGCACAAGTCAGATACATTTGAAAAGTTCAAAGAGTATCGTGCTGAGGTTGAGAACCAATTAGGTAAAAGCATCAAAATTCTACGATCAGATCGTGGAAGAGAATACCTTGATAGAGATTTTGAGGAATTCTTAGTTGAGCATGGAATTGTTTCACAGCTCACAACACCTGGAACACCACAACAAAATGGTGTTGGAGAAAGGAGAATTCGAACCCTACTAGACATGATAAGATCAATGTTTAGTTATAGCACTCTACCTAGTTCATTCTGGGGGTATGCATTGCAAACTGCAATGTATATCCTGAATGTAGTTCCTTCTAAGTCTGTTTCTAAGACTCCCTTAGAGTTGTGGAATGGTCGTAAAGCTAGTTTGCGACATTTCCACATATGGGGGTGTCCGGCACATGTGCTAAAGAACAAGACTACTAAGTTGGAACCACGTTCACATGTGTGCCTATTTGTAGGCTATCCTAAGGAAACTAGGGGTGGATTCTTTTATAGTCCAGAAGATAATAAAGTATTTGTGTCGACAAATGCTACATTTCTTGAGGAAGACTATATGAGAGAGTTCAAACCTCGAAGTAAAGTGTTACTTGAGGAGTTACTTGCCGGTACGACCAGTACATCATTGTCAAATGTTGACAAAGACATAACACCTTCTACATCTGAAAGTCGGATGCAAGTTTATAAGGATACCATACCACCTAGACGTAGTGGGAGGGTTGTAAGACAACCTGAACGCTATCTAGGAAATGGTGAGGTGCAAGTTGTTGCATCTTGTGATGGTATTGATGATCCATTGACCTATCGTAGTGCAATGGATGATACTGATAAAGAAGAATGACTCAAAGCCATGACCCTTGAGATGGAGTCCATGTATTCTAACTCAGTCTGGGAACTTGTAGACCAACCTAATGGAGTAAAACCCATAGGTTGCAAGTGGATCTACAAGAGAAAAAGAGGAATAGATGGGAAAGTACAGACTTTCAAGGCTAGGCTAGTGGCAAAGGGTTATACCCAAAAAGAGGGAGTTGACTATGAAGAAACTTTCTCGCCAGTAGCCATGCTTAAATCCATCAGGATTCTTCTTTCCATTGCTGCATATTATGACTAAGAGATTTGGCAAATGGATGTCAAGACTGCATTCTTGAATGGTAATCTTGATGAGAGTATCTATATGGTACAACCAGAAAGGTTCATTACCAAGGTCAAGAGAAAAAAGTTTGCAAGTTGCAAAGGTCCATTTATGAACTTAAGCAATCATCTAGATCTTGGAACATAAAGTTTGATACTACGATCAAGTCTTATAACTTTGAGCAGAACATTGATGAGCCTTGTGTTTACAAGCGCATCATTGATGGGAAGGTGGTTTTCCTTGTTTTATATATTGATGATATTTTACTCATTGGGAATGATGTAAAGATATTATCAGACGTGAAAATCTGGCTAGCTAACCAATTCTAAATGAAAGATTTGAGAGAGGCAAGTTATGTACTTGGGATTCAGATCATTCGGGATCGCAAGAAATGACTGTTAGCAATGTCTTAAGCAACCTATATCGATAAGATTCTTGTGCGATTTGGTATGCAGAATTCCAAGAAAGGTAATTTACCTTTCAGGCATGGGATTCATTTGTCTAAGGAACAGTCTCCTAAGACACCTAAAAGAATTGAGGAGATGAGACATATACCATATGCTTCAGCAGTTGGAAGTCTTATGTATGCTATGTTATGCACGAGACCGGACATCTGTCTTGCAGTGGGAGTAGTCAGTAGGTTTCAATCCAACCCATGATTAGATCATTGGGTAGCGGTGAAACATATTCTCAAGTATCTTCGGAGAACGAGAAATTATATGCTTGTATATACAAGTCAAGATATGATTCTGAGAGGATATGCTGACTCTGATTTTTAGACGGATGTCGATTCTAGGAAATCAACATCTGGATCAGTGTTCACCCTAGGTGTTGGGGCTATAGTATGGAGTAGCATTAAACAATCTTATATTGCTGACTCCACCATGGAGGCTGAATATGTAGCATCTTGTGAAGCAGCTAAGGAAGCAGTCTGGCTCCGTAAGTTCTTGGCAGATCTGGAAGTTGTTCCAGATATGGATAAACCACTCACACTTTATTGCGATAATAGTGGCGTAGTGGCGAACTCCAAAGAACCAAGAAGCCACAAGAGGGGTAAGCATATTGAAAGGAAATATCACCTTATCAGAGAGAGAGTGCGGAGAAGAGATGTCGCTGTCACGCAGATTCCATCCACAAACAACCTGGCTGATCCGTTTACAAAGACCTTATCGGCTAAAGTATTTGAAGGTCACCTAAATGGTTTAGGATTACATGACATGTCCCATTTTCTCTAGAACAAGTGGGAGATTGTTGGGATTTATGTCATAGAGCTTCATGTATTGTAAATGGAATTGATTATTGTAATAATAATAAATGCATTATTCATTTTATCAAAGTTGTTTGATTTATATCGCATATTGTCCAATTGTCTTGTTTACCTTGATTACTATTGTACCTTCAGACTTAGTGTATGTTTGATGCACAAGAGGATTTAAGTCTGAAGTTAGTAATCTAAATAATCCATAGAGAGCAAACAAAGAGGGTACTTTGTTTTTGGTTTATCTATAGCTACGATCCATTCTATATTTGTATGACGACCATGATCCGGGATAGTTCATGTAGTGACATGGGAATGAAAGCACCTTGTATGATGAGATCATGTAGGACTGGACTCAGATAAATACAAATTTCTTTTAATATCCGTTAATCGAAGAAATTTATTTTATCTAATAGATGGTCATATATGGATTCGATTTTAATCCTGAGTGTACTACGAACTCCTGCATGACAGGTTATGTCCTTTGATTTACTATGGTGAGGTTGGTGTTGCATTCCCAGCCAATAGCTACCTATTTTGGGGATATGATTTGGTATGTAGCTGAAAACATTTTACATAGATATGGAATTCACTCATTCTTACGAGAAGCAGATGAATATCTTTTTAAGAGTTGATTCGGGACTTGAACATTTTGAGCGCTCAACTTTTCTATTACGAATAGAAAGTATTTTATATTCATAATTGTTATGAATTAATTGTTCATTATAGAATCAATGGTGCTTAAGAGACAAAATATTTAGAGAGGTTTAACGGACTTATGACCCGACTCTATTTATGAGATATTCGTGAAGGGCTATATCCATATGTAATGACTATATCGATGGACACCGGAAATGTTCGGTTTATTTAATCCATCTACGGTAACAGGAGTTCAACTTTGAGTTTTTAGTGGAATAACACGGAGTTAATAATTCGTAATATTTGATTAAAGAGTTTAATTAATATTTCGAAATTATTGAAGCTCGGAACCGTATGACCATTTGGTCCCCGTGCTAGCTCGATTAACTGTAGCAAACCTAATATAATTAGATTGTCTAATTATATGCCCACATTATATTTATTTATATATTATTAATAAGATTAATAATATTTATTGTCACAAATGGAAACTATGTTAAATTAGTTTAACTTAATGTTTTCTAGAATTCTTTGATTATGAGATAATCAAGTCTTGATTATGAGATAATCAAGTTAGTAATAATTATGAGATAATTACTGTTGGAGTTCTACGGCCCCGAGGATCGATTAACAAGCATAAAATAAACATGCGAATACATCACGGAGTTGCAGAATACTCACATCGATCGGTTGAGTGACGCGGCGATGAACAAAACTCGATTTTTTACCCACTGTCAAGCTCGGCAGTGAGCTGCTGTTGCCTCCAAGAATTGGCAATTGTTGGTCATTCTTCAAGCTCCAAGCTTCGCGAAATGATTCCAAGCTCATGGGTGGACTTCCCTATCACCTTCGCATGACTTCGTAGTGTGCTAGCACTCCCGATTTTGCTACAAAATCGCGACTTTTGCTTCCCATTTTTCCTCATTGGCTCTCGGCAGTGACAGAATCAGAAGAAGGAAATGCAGCAGCCTATTGGGCGAAAATGAGAGAAGAGAGGAGATGAGAGAGTTGTGATGGTTGGTGGGAAAAAGTGTATCAAATACACTAAATCAATTTCCAAAATTAATTACAACTTTTTCTCTTTCCAAAAGTCAAGCATAAATGATTTCCATCAACTCACATCCTGTCACATCACTCAATCAATCAAATCAAGCGACAAGTTATCACATCACTCAAAGTGACTAATGATTTGACGCTTGATGCGACTAATGATTTGACACTTGATTTGACTTGCGTGCCGAACTCGAATTTGAAATGCGAATGCACTCGCAAACTATCCCCGGCTCGGGTTCGCTAATTCCAATTTAACGAATTTTCCGTTGCGACGCAATTAAATGATTATGCCTAACGAAATCACTATTCACGTCGCTAACGAATTAATTCTAAATTAACTCGTTCGCCCGAATTAAAATCTAATTTTAATTCCGCGTCGAAATCCAATCTCGTATAATATATCGAATATATTATTTATCGATTAATTCCAAATTAATCGTTATCTCTCTTTAATTGATATTTTATCCCAGATAAAATATTTCCGCTATTAATCCCAGATTAATTTTCTCTCTCATCATTAATTAATCCCAGATTAATAAAAGTGCGAGTCATACGTCATCGGTGAATCTTCGGGAAACGACCCATGAGATCCCCGGATATGTTGGCAGTAAATTCAGTCGTCGGACTATCCGAACACGTAAGTACCTAGTACTATCCGAACACGTAAGTACCATATGCTCAAAGCGTATGAGACACCAGGTCGCGTATATTTTTCAATGTACGAGTTCTCGGAGAGTTTTCTGAAAGTCAAGCTTTCACCGATTGTTTTTATGGGAATATCATTTCCAAGAAATGACACATATTATCATTATTGTATAGGACAACCCTTGTCAGTGCGCTCCCACTAACCCTCTTATATACACAAGAATCATTTACGTTTTGAATTAAATCATAAATCATTATGATTACATCAAAATGATAATTCCAAGAACCTTATGTTTGCTTCAATCCAAACATGGATCGAATAACCTGCAGACCTTATTTGCTAGTTATATTGCGACAAAACCGATAGGATGTTGTAAACATCCTCCAAATAGTTTCCTTTTCAGGAAAGCGATTTTGCCATTCAGCTGACATATTTCATGAATGAAACACGCAGCATCAGCAAGCATTATCCGAATGGATTTACCATAGCAACATGTAAAAGGTTGAATCGTAATCAACATAATGTTGATAACGATACCTTTCCGCTAAAAGCCTAGCTTTATACGTTGGTATATTGCCATCCATGTATGTCTTCCTTGAAGACTTATATAGTACCAATAGGCACAATGCCTTGCGGTATATCAAATAGTATCCAAACATAGTTGGTAATTGGTATACATGGAATCCATTTCGGATATCATGGCACTTTGCCATAATAAGGAGTCGATACCTTGTATCACTTCCTCATACGTAGTCAGTTGGTGTTCATCAATAAAATTAACATCTTTATGAGGTGAGATCAGAAACCCATACCCCAGGTTGTTTTCTTACTCTCTCCGATCTACGCGGTTCTTGTGTATTCGAAGATTACTGGTATAGTTTCATCATTGATGAACTATTTATGTTCCAATAAGTATCGGTTCCTGGAACAGTAGCACTACGATTTTCATCGAGTTATACTATCCTCTCACTTACCACTGCATATCGGTATTCCTCTTAGGAAAACCGCATGGTGAGCAACAATTAATTGTTCTCAAGTGAGTTGGATAAGAACTATACTTATGGTTTCCCTAGGATAACCTACAATTGGCACTTATCCAATTTGGGTTTTAGTTTGATATCATCCAAACATATGCCTAGCATTCCCAAATTATCAGGAATAAGAAACCCGGTTTCTTTCCTGTTCATATCTAATATGAAATCTGTCAAACAGATTTTATGGAACCTTATTCAAAATAAGTTCTGCACTGTTTTTGCGTATCCGTTGAAGGAAATGGTAGCTCAGAGCGACTCATGATTAACCTTATCATGTCTAACAAAATTTGGTTTCTAGGTTCGGACACACCGTCAAAATGACGTGTTCGAGGAGGAGTCCTCATTGAAAGAATACTATACTCTTTCAAGTATATTAGAAACTTATTGCTTAAGTATTTTCCATTACGGTCTTACCGTGACGGTTTAATACTTTAGCCGTTCTGTTTGTCTATTTCGTGTCGAAACTTTAAAAGTTTTCGATTTGTGTTCTTCAAAAGAAACACATAACCATAATACGATGCCACATCCGTAAAGGTCACGAAATATTCATATCCACCTCTAGCCTAGCTAGACATGGGCCCACTTGCTTCACTATGAACTAGGGCTAACATATTGATGGCATTTGCACTTTTACCAAGTAAATAGTGTTTTAGGCACTCTGCCTAATAAACTATATTCGTAGACTTTATTTGAATAGAATCAAATATGTCATAGTACACACTCTTCAAAAGTGTGGATATACGATTCTTGTTAGATTGTGTCCCAGACAACAATGCCACAAAAGGTTTCTTCTGATCAAATCAGTTTGAGCTATTTGTTTGTCATTTAATATGTTTGAGATTTTATTTATATTCAAAATATAAATGATGTTATTCACATCTAATGCGTTTATCTGAATATCATCTTTATAAAATAAAACACTTCAGTGCTCTAGAATATAAAGGTTCACCCGCAGCGGGTTAAACACTGATATATAGATAATATTTCTAGTCAAACTAGTTACATTATAACAGTTTCCTAATTTAAATACACACCCAAAGGTAGTTCCTAAATTAGGTATCTACGATTAAAACAGCGACTTTCGTCCCGTTTCCAATTCGTAGATAAATCTCAATCTGAAGTCAGTATATCCTGCTCATAGCAGATTCTGAACACAGTATATATTTATGTATCACACTAAGTATCTAAATCCAATTTTAATATAGTAGTGAACATAATATGACAAACATATTTGAAGTCGGAGCCTTGCACCGTCTTCAATTCCTTCATGTCTGCCTTGTCCAAACAGCAGTCACGCTTCCGCGATCCCGTTTGCCACAATCTAGGCAGACATTTTGGGATATGTCCTTTTATCTTCCCAGAAGATTATAATGATTTTGCCTTTGCCCTTTTCACATTCCAGTAGCCTTTGGCCAAGCCTCGGGTTTCTAGAATATCGAAGTAAGGTGCGCCTTGCGCTATTTGCCTAATTGCAAACTTTGACTTTGTCTCCTTGAGAATAGTCATTAACTCTCCAAGAGTTATTTATTGAAATTTAGTACTTCTAAGATCTAATTATAGATCTATGAAGATCCTTCAATTTCAATATCATACTTTAAGGATCTAATCCTTATTTCTGATTAAGAAATTAAGGAGTCTAATGCGACAAGCTTATTGGATTAAGCACTTAAGTTATCATCACATGAATCTTCCAAGATCATGCTCAACTATTTGCTTAACTCCGGGCTTAGGCCTAATATGTTATTTTATCAAATAAAGTAACTTATTAGTTTCCAGGACCATCCTGAAATTTTATTCCCTATTTTGAAAATTAATCCATTTAAATACATTTTCCCTAGGATTATATTTTAAATGTCAATCTTTCATTTTTATCTTGATTCTAATAGTCCAACTATTTAATCAACGATTTCGGTACTTTTAAATATAATGATTATTATAGTGCAACTATTTAATCAACTATAATTTAAATAGATTGAATACAGTCCAACTGTTTATTAAAACAACATTTAAATATTAGTCCAACTAACATTTAATTTATATGACGAATGGTATTTGTTTGAGCGCGTATGGCAAGTAATTAAACGAATATTGCAAATTCAATTCTTGCCTCCCACTATTTTTCGACGAGCCTCTAACCCTCTGTTGAGTACTCGGGAAACCATGTTTCCTAGCGGGATAGGATCCCGTTAAATATCACACAATCTTGACTTTGGCCAACAAATTGTATGATAATTAACTAGGTAGATCTCTAAGATCAATTGGATCCAATCCAATTCCTAGATCCAGTAGGGGGACATCCAAATCCGAAACATATATATTATATATGCCAATATATCCAATATATTGCCTAACCTTTTTCCTCTGAATCAACTAAGCCTTGGCTTTGGCACAACAAACTTAGTGATCCCATTAAGCGTGAACCATTGAACATGGAAAGCTTCGTAATCAATGTCGATGGACAAGAAGTGGTCTTGACTTTGGCCAACAAACCAAAAATTGGACAAGACACCAATATGGAACAAAGCTCTCGTGATTCAAACACATCCTCGACGGACAAAGGCCTTGACTTTGGCCAACAAGCCAATGCCAGTCTCGGATCTTGAGTAAGAATCACTCAATGGAAGGAAAAACGCTTAATATTTTGCGATGGTTTTTCGAGTGCAAATTGGCAACAAATTTATTATATTTGTTAAGGTCTCATCATCATACACCCATAATCATGCATTTAAACACATAATAAAGCGCGTATAATTAAAATAATAATGATATGCGGATGGATACTTTACACATTGATCCTAGATCAAATCTCTCTCCTTTCTCCCTCCCGCTAGCACAAGTATTTACTTCTACCCGTTACACTACACTTCTAAAGAACCTCATTTACATTGAGGGGAATAGGTGAGAAGAGAATACAAAGAATAAGAGTAATAAGGCTGGACACACAGGTCCAATTAATAAATTCCAAATTTATTACAACAATTTCTAAAATTGCCCCACCCATATAATATCCATCCGATATACATTATTTATGCATCGCAACCATGTATTCACACAAGCATGTTATCAATCAATCTAATCAAATTAATTAATCTGATAATTATTGATCATCCAATGTTCAAACAATGATTTGATTTTGCTCGAGTTAAACTCGTTTTGCGAATAAGTACTCAAAGTAAGAATTCTCGAAATAAATTAAACTACAAAATTAAATCCAATTCAATTTGTATTTAATACTACCATTTATTTAATTCCAAATTAAATACTACACTTTATTTGACGAACCTTTACAACTTGAATTCCAAATTTAATCGTTACGGGTCTCAAAGCCCGATTAACGTCCAACGTCAATTTAATTAAAGTCCAATGGGCTTTTAATTGATTTCTTAAGGCGTGGACTTTTGGTCAACCCGGGTCAAACCCAATAACCAAAGTCCAATCAAGGAGTTACCCTATAAGCCCAGAAATCAATTTAGGCCCATTAGGCCCAATTAAACTTTAAAGGTCCATTAGTCGCATTTGGGCTTTATGGAAGCGGTTTTGGGCCCAATTGGATCCAACCAACTTAGCCTAAACCCAACTTGGTACAACCAAGCCCAATTAGCCCAATAACAACTTTCAAGCCCAAATCCAATTTTAAGCCCAATTATAATTAAAATTACAAAAACCCAATTTTACAATTTAATTACATAAAGTACATTACATAATTAATTACCCAATTAATATTTCTAAAACATCAATTAGCCTAATTAATCATGCTCTTTAACATCAAACAGTGTCCAACATAATTTAATCAAAAATCAAACCCATTCATGCTTCTAATGTCTCGGCTTTATGGTGATTTATTTGTCCAATTTTAAATCCAATCCAATTGAATCAAATTCAACATTAAATCAACATTCCCAATTGATTTCCAACACATCCAATGATAAAAAATCAAAAATCCAAGACAATTTAGGGCATCCATCAATTCGGCCAACCCAAAGATATTGGGCAAATTTGTTCCAAACAACATTTCTTGAAATTGATCAAATCAAACTTCAATAAAACACATTTAAGCATATTCATTCATCCAATTTCATAAAATCATGCTCAAAATCAATTTACCCAAATTTTAAGCCTAAGTCAAATTTCATGCTTTTACTTCGCTCTGATACTAATTGTTGGAGTTCTACGGCCCCGAGGATCGATTAACAAGCATAAAATAAACATGCGAATACATCACGGAGTTGCGGAATACTCACATCGATCGGTTGAGCGACGCGGCGATGAACAAAACTCGATTTTCTGCCCACTATCAAGCTCGGCAGTGAGCTGCTGTTGCCTCCAAGAATCGGCCATTGTTGGTCATTCGTCAAGCTCCAAGCTTCGCGAAATGATTCCAAGCTCATGGGTGGACTTCCCTATCTCCTTCGCATGACTTCTTAGTGTGCTAGCACTCCTGATTTTGCCACAAAATCGTGACTTTTGCTTCCTATTTTTCCTCATTGGCTCTCGGTAGTGACAAAACCAGAAGAAGGAAATGCAGCAGCCCCTTGGGCGAAAATGAGAGAAGAGAGGAGATGAGAGAGTTGTGATGTTTGGTGGGAAAAAGTGTATCAAATACACTAAATCAATTTCCAAAATTAATTACAACTTTTTCTCTTTCCAAAAGTCAAGCATAAATGCTTTCCATCAACTCACATCAAGTCACATCACTTAATCAATCAAATCAAGTGACAAGTTATCACATCACTCAAAGTGACTAATGATTTGATGCTTGATGCGACTAATGATTTGACGCTTGATTTGACTTACGTGCCGCACTCGAATTCGAAATGCGAATGCGCTCGCAAATAATCCCGAGCTCAGGTTCGCTAATTCCAAATTAACGAATTTTCCGTTGCGACGCAATTAAATGATTATGCCTAGCGAAATCACTATTCACGTCGCTAATGAATTAATTCTAAATTAACTCGTTCGCCCGAATTAAAATCTAATTTTAATTCCGCATCGAAATACAATCTCGTATAATATATCGAATATATTATTTATCGATTAATTCCAAATTAATCGTTATCTCTCTTTAATTGATATTTTATCCCAGATAAAACATCTCCGCTATTAATCCCAGATTAATTTTCTCTCTCATCATTAATTAATCTCAGATTAATAAAAGTGCGAGTCATACGTCATCGGTGAATCTTCGGGAAGCGACCCATGAGATCCCCGGATATGTTGGCAGTAGTAAATTCGGTCGTTAGACTATCCGAACACGTAAGTACCTAGTACTACGTTTGTACCGATTTACAAGACAAGGTTGGCTTCTAGCAAAGCGCCATGCCTACCCAATTCTCCAGAAATATCCTTACAGGAATATAAGGATCTATATCAGGCGTAGTATACGTAGTATTGCTTATTTCGATCCAGTATCGGATGATCACATGCAAGGCCTAGGGCTGGTACAGTGTCTGCCCTGTATGAAGCATATATCGAATTACGAGCAACTAGTCTCTTTATTATCGGATAATCATGACCAAGTCATATTATCCCGACGGTTGCAACCTTTTTAGAGAACCAGTTCTGTATCCATACGCGATCATCAACTCCATATGACTGGAGTGACACTTCCGTCTTGACATCACACCCAACACACTACGATTCTCGATATACACAGAAGAGGCGTACACAGAAACCAGTTAAAGCCCTGGACGACAAAAACCAAAGTATATTGATTGTCGCAAGTATTAGCGGTGCAAGTCTCAGGTTAAGACCAAATACACCTACCCTGATTTCGGACTTCCATAGACACATAGTCATACTACCAATGGAATTCCGAGAGGGGTCTATCCAGATCGAAGATGTTTCCCGTACCATCGGTAAAACACAACCTCCTATTACACTTACATGAGTATCCTATACCCAAATATATGAGAACTATGTCGTTGTGCCCTCACAACGCGCACAAGTGTAATACTAGTCTTTTACGTATTTATCGATGTCCGATCTCGATAGTACTCTGACTAGGGATATTTAATGATTTATCCTTCATGGACTGATACTGTCTCATATCATTCTCAATCCAGGAACAAATCATAAGGACCTCCTATCATTTATACATCTTGGTGATCTAATCACAAATGATAAGAGTGCAATCTCCTTTGTCACATAGTTAATTTGTACAACAACACCATGATCTGTACAAATAGTGACGCTATGGGTCATAATTGTCCAAGTCGCATCAAGTCACATCACTAGTCATTCATTCACCTTTAAGGTGATGGAAGTTGGTGTAGGATTTTATGGTGGCTTATTTTACACTCCAAATGTGTAAGAATTAAATGACAAATACCAAAATATTTGGTATATCATTTTGACTTTGTTTTTGAAAAAAAAAACGCAACACATATTTCTCTCTCTCTCCTCTCAACCTCACGCCCAAGGGGCATTTTTCTTCTTCCTTTTCTGGTTTTGCCGAGAACAATGGAGAAGCTAAGGGAAATTTTACGGCAAAATTTCTGGAGTGCTAGCACGCTTTAAGGGTCTTGCGAAGGTGATAGGGAAACCCACCCGTGGGCATGGAATCACACACAAAGTTTGGAGCTTTAAGGACCACCATGGCCGAATTTTGGAGGAGCAAAAACAGCCCACTGCCGTGAGCTTCAAAAGGCATAAAAAAATTTTTGTTCAACGCATCTCATAACCGATCAATGTAAGTATGATTCCGCCATACTTTTTTTGTATTCGCACATGTGTTTCTTTGCTTAAAATCGATCCCGGGACCTTAGAGAAACCCAACACTTTCTATGGGGTTGATTTACTTTTTATTTAATCAAGAGTCTAAGTCTTTTCTAGATGATTTAAGGAAATTCAAGGTGTTTGGGAAAGGGAAATTAGGTTTATGATTAATAATTTGGGCGTCATGGGCCCAAGTGACAATTTACTTTAATTATACAATTTTCGCCACAATACAGTCCTCATGTGAAAGTGACCAATTTTGTCCTAGTTAATTGGAAAAATGTTCAACACAAAAGTTGTAGATCTTTGTCTTAGATTTCCGAC
>SKCR01011417.1:0-13058 GCA_019454045.1 Zanthoxylum bungeanum | reverse complement strand
TATCGTTCAAGTAGTATAAAAATATCGATCCCACGAGGACTTAATTCCTACTATTGTTATTAATTGTTGATACTATTTATTTACAAAAATATCTATTGAGGGAAAAATGAAAGATTGCTTGCATGATTTGGTTGATTGTAGATTGCTAAATAAATAAAAAGATAAAAAGACAAAAGAAAATACTAAGGAAATAAAAAGACTCAAAGATCTAGGGTTGTGAATCTTTCTAATATCTTTAAAAAGATTGAAGTGATTATTTTAAGTTTGTGTAATAAATCAGTTTACTAACCTGGAACACGAATTTATGTGAAAGCATCCGCCCGACAGGTTTATGTCTATCCTATAAGGAAATCTATTAAAGGGTTATCTATCCTCAAGGAAGATCGTGGGTTGTTGAGTCTAAGGCTGAAACCTAAAATCCATATGTCTAGTTCATTTTAGATTTACCACATCAATCTTATTGGTGATCAAACAATAAGAAACATTAAGCTTAAGACTTAACAAGTAAACCTTTAAATTATTCAAACTATAAAATAACCTCTTATAAACCGGTGATATTAGATTTCATCACAACCTAGAAAACTAACTTAGTTATAACACATAGTTATGACAAGTAAAAAAGGCATAAAATTTACTAAAAAGTAAATGCAGAAAAATAAATAAAATGCTAAGGTAAAATGAATTAACTTCTACTATTTAGTATTTAGATATCTCCCATAAAATAATATATATCCTGTGATAATTTTACCAACCAGCCATATAGGCAGTCACCTGATTAAGTCAAATTAAGATTAACCAGCCATTAAGGCAGAACAAGAAATAAACTAGCCATAAGGCGGAACAATAATTAAACCAACCGATCAGTATGGCGGTATCCTCATTAAGTCAGGTTTTAAATAGTTTATATATTATATTTTATGGAGATTAATCTAATAGCAATAGTAAAAGAATTACCTTTTTACCTCAGCATAGAAAAGTTACCTCCGCATAGTAAAATGGTAAAAAGTAAAAATAAAATTACTATTAAAAAAAAATAGAATTACTATTATTACTTCAGAACTTAATTAAAACTAACTATAAAACTAAAATTAAAAGAAACTAAGAAGAAAACTCCCTATTTACATCAGAGGATTTCAAGGAAAAGGTACATTTGAAACTGAAATTTGAAGCTGAATTTATAGGCCCCGGTAGACCTTGGGCGTCGCGACGCCAAGAGCTTTGGCGTCCCTACGCGATGACGTGGCACGACCTTATTGGTTGCTTGGCATCTCACCGGACACATGGCAGGGCGGCTAAAAAATTTCAGCTCGTTGAATTTTTGACACATGGCAAGGCGGTTGGCTGAAGTCGGCTCATTGAATTTTTGACATGTGGCATGCGGCGCACGTTAGCAGATCGCTTGTGATGATGACAAGTGTCACGGCGCACGTAAGCAAAGTCAAACTCCTCAAACTCTGACTTGTGGACCCGGCGCACGTTAGCAGCAGCTCGACGCACGTTAGGAGTCGCGACGCGAAAGGTTCGGGCGTTGCGACGCGCAAAATTACAAAAATACCCTTTTTGCCAATTTTCACAGTTTTGCTCCAAATCACCTCCAGAATGTCATGAAACTTTATTTATCTACAAAATAACACAAAACACATCAAAATATTCACAAAACTCAAGAAACTATACAAAATATTAAGTTAAATGAGTGAGAAATATTGATATATTTACCACTCATCACACCCCCAAACCTAATATTTTGCTAGTCCTCGAGCAAAATAAAATAACATAATAAAATTTAACTAAGCCATTTTCGTAGGGATCACGGTTGCATTTAGCATATGCAACAAGCCTTTAAACCCCTAGGTGTCTCTAGTGGACGAGTTGTAGTCTCGTGAGGGTTTACAGTAATGATACCCACAAACATTTTATAAAAGTAAAAAGAAAGTAAAACTAATGCACACAAAAGCAAAAAGACAAGAGAAAGAGAATAAAGATGTTAGTGACTAATTAGGTGAAACTTATACTCCAAGTTTACTAGTTGTTTTGTTTCTTTCTAAATTACTGAATAAGTAAATTCTCCGATTATTTATACCATTCTTCATATACACAGCTAACAAAGTATTATTCAACTTATTTTTGCCCACAATAGTCATAAGTGCAGTTGATATGATAAGAGTAATATTTTTGTCCTAAAGTTTTAACAGATTTCACACCTTTTTGTAGTAA
The DNA here is from genome assembly GCA_019454045.1 of Zanthoxylum bungeanum. Taxonomy (NCBI): domain Eukaryota; kingdom Viridiplantae; phylum Streptophyta; class Magnoliopsida; order Sapindales; family Rutaceae; genus Zanthoxylum; species Zanthoxylum bungeanum. The sequence goes on along the minus strand of SKCR01011417.1, from coordinate 10,844 downwards.
TGGAATAAATTTTCTCATTTTTTCTGATTTTTTCTTTGATTTTTTCTCTATTTTTTATTTATATACAATATCTTCCATCTATGTAGCGAGCTTTAGGTCGGTGACTCCCAAACCAGTTGGCTTTAGGGCACCATGTGTTAAGATACCCCTACAAACTTAATTACTCAGACTTCAGATATATATATATTTTTGCAGCATCTTTGATCCATGTATCGAGCTTTGGGCCAGTGACTCCCAAACCAGTTGGTTTTTAGGGCACTAGGTGTTAAAACAGCCTTACAGACTTAATAACTCGGATCTCAGATTTTTTTTTTATTCCATCACTTTTTGAGATGATTCCTCCAAATGAACTAGAGCACTAGATATTACAAACTTTTCAATTATAACTCATGTCTGTAAGTTACTATGCATGTTGATAATACCTTCAACTGAGTATATGAAGATCCATTTTAGTCAGTTTTATGGAGAATTCACAAATTAAATAATTCAAAAGGAAATAAACAAAAATTAACTTATTTCGAAATAGGTTTGAAATACGTCTCAGGAGTGAGAATTCCTTACACAGCTATTTCTTACCAATTTTACCATGATTAGTCAAATAAAAATGCAAAATATTTTTGTAATTTTTAGAAAATTTTTCAATTTGTTTTTGTATTTTTCGAAAAATTTTGGACTAAAAATAAAAATAACACACAAACTTAAAACAAGGTAGATTTCCCATTGTAGATTCCCCAGAGGGAGGGGGTGGAGTGAGGCTCACTTAAGTACCCAAGCCTCTTAGGCTCTTATCGCTTGGTGTCAGGAATAAACAACGAGTCCTCCACATTAGTCTATCACAATGAGCTACGGGTGAATGATTATCTAGGTGCCTTCACAGCTTTTCCTTATAGAAAGGTAGTGCGTGAAGGAAGACACCAAACCATTACCTATTCCCTAAACAGTAGAAAAAGAGTTTAGAAGATAATATCTGGTTAGCTGAAATTCTACAGGAAATTAAAGGTTAAGATCCAGATTAACACGACGCCTCTTACCACGATCGTCCTCGGACCAATTTATCTTTGAAAGGATAGGGTCAACTTGTGGTTCATAGGCTAAGAGTTGGTCTATTAGATCCGGAGCAGTTCTCGCAGTAAAGAGTAGTTCTTTCAAAGGTTTTGACACGAACCCATTTCTCCGGGCATCATCAAGAAACACACAAAGAAAAATCCATCAATGTTAAGCAGCCCAATTGGTTTCTAGTGTATGTTCAGGTTCGCCCAAGATAACACTATAAAAATTTCCTCCAATGTGCCTAAGCCACCTGGCAAAGCAATAAAAGCATCAGAACAGTTAATCATTTCTACCAATCGCTCGGACATACCTGGCACGATCAGTTCCTCTCCATTTGATGATTCAATAAGATTTGCCTCTGCCAAGGGTTTTTGGGATGATTCTCAAAACATGACTGCCTCCTTCCTGTACAGCCTTTGAAACGATCCCCATTAGTCCAAGATTTCCTCCACCATATATTAGGTGCATATTCCTTACAGCTAAGACTCGACCCAATTCCCGTGCTGCCCCTACGTATTGTGGCTTAACACCAACACTACTATCGCAAAACACACAGATGTTTTCAACTCGTCTTCTTGAAGTGGCTTCCATGTTTTACTCTAGATGTCTTCAAAAGTGCAATGATGAGTTGAATTTATAGAACCTGAAAAGGGTGAGTAATAATAACACTAGTATCTTCCAAAGAAAGTTTGTTAGCTAAACAAAACAAAAGAAATCGTGAAAGGTCAAAAAGTCTGGATCTGTCTAAGAAAATAAAGATAATTACAACAGAAAGCAAATCAAAGCAATAATTAAGGCAACAGAATTGTGTACGCAATACGCCACTCGTTTGGTATATAAATCCATTAGGATGTGTCTCAAGATTTCATTTCTTACTCAGCCATCGTTAATGAATTGGTTCTCATCTTTATGATTGCCAAACATCATTCCTTTTGTCTTAAAATGCTCCATTTATTCTTTTCCTTACAAAATAACACACAAAATTAAAAACTCTACAACATGTATACACAAAATATGAAAACAAAAATCACAACAAATTGCATGGGTTGCCTCCCTGCTAGCGCTAATTTTATGTCTTCAGCCAGACGTGACTGAAATCCATCTGTCAAGGAGGTTTCAACGTCGTTTTGGATGTCCGATTAAAGACACTCCCATGAGTGTTGCTTTTGAAGGTCTTTTCCAACGGTAAGGTAGCAAAAAGAGTTTTGTCCCATTCAGTGCTTGTGCCACCTTTTTTTATCTTTGTTGCTCCATTGGTTCCTGAAAAGAAAGAAAGAAAATCAGGAGGTCTCGTATGGTGCTTGACTTGGAATGGAAGTTCCATTCTGTCAAGCTTCTTGGTGATATCTCTGATTTGTACTCCCCGATACAGCGAGTTTTCTCCTGAATGCTCTGGATTTTCAATTTGGTCAGACATTTGCTCCTCCATTTGCTCTGCTTCTTGCTCCACTTTTTCTTCACAGATGAATTTTAGGATTTCTGTATTCAGCTCTTCATCTGTCATCTGTGAAATACATTTTTCAAAATTGTCAACCTGAGGATGAAAAGAAATGTCAAATTTTAGGTCTTCATCCTCTGATATGACTGGAATGGATGGTTTAGGAAGATCTTCTTCAAACATCGTTGCAAAGCATGCTCCAAGATCTTCATTCTGAGGATGGAAAGTTTCATCCTTCCTTGTTGGTGCAGTTTGTACAAAAAGCTCAGTTTCTTCATCCTCGTCTGAGTCAGAATAATAAAAATCAAATTAAGACTTTGTTGGTGCAGACTCCTGAACTGATACCTCTGATTCTTGATACTGCTCAGCCTCGTCCTCTGTTATGATTTCATGATGAATCTCATGATATTGAAAGGCTTCTTCAGTAGTATTTGAATTTGCTCCATGAGAAATGTGATTTAGGTTATCTGTTAATTGTCTAACTTGATCTGTCATCCTCTGAATATACGTTGCTTGACTCTGAATTTGTGCATCAAATTGAGCTTCTCGTTTCTCGAGTTAATCTTTGAGCATGTCATTCAACTGATCTTTCTCTGATGGATCTGGTTCTTGATGAAGATTGTAGATGGATGGTGGATAAGATGGAAAATGTGATGATTTTTCGTACCTTGAATGATTCCAATAATTCTGCCACTCTGAAAGGTAAATACATTGATCGCTCGGGTGGTTACCATCACATATTACACATCTCCCAATTTCATTCTGTTGAGAAAATGTAGAATTGCTTGGTTCTGGCATCCAGTGATAGTCATTGGGCTGGACAACAGGCCTCAGAAAACCAGACTGTTGCTCCCGGATTTGGGGTGTATCTTTTTCTAGTAAAGAATGTTCTATTTTTTCAACCACCTGAAAACAAAAGAAAGAAATAAAAATTACAGATAAAAATAAAGAAAATTAGATACAAGTAAATTAGATAGCTTCACAATTAATAACTCAAGAAAAATAAGTCCCCGGCAACAGCGCCAAAAACTTGACCGGCGTAAACACACACGTATAAAGCAAGCGCACGTATCGTTCAAGTAGTATAAAAATATCGATCCCACGAGGACTTAATTCCTACTATTGTTATTAATTGTTGATACTATTTATTTACAAATATCTAATTGAGGGAGAAGTGAAAGATTGCTTGCATGATTTGGTTGATTGTAGATTTGCTAAATAAATAAAAAGATAAAAAGACAAAAGAAAATACTAAGGAAAATAAAAGACTCAAAGATCTAGGGTTGTGAATCTTTCTAATATCTTTAAAAAGATGAAGTGATTATTTTAAGTTTGTGTAATAAATCAGTTTACTAACCTGGAACACGAATTTATGTGAAAGCATCTGTCGATGGTCAGACACAAATACCCAGTTTAATCCAATTGAATCATATGTCTATGTCAACCAAATTATATGGATTCATTAAGTTTAAGTTCCAATTATGGCTACCCCTGCCCGACAGGTATATGTCTATCCTGTAAGGAAATCTATTAAAGGGTTATCTATCCTCAAGGAAAATCGTGGGTTGTTTAGTCTAAGGCTGAAACCTAAAATCCCTATGTCTAGTTCATTTTAGATTTACCACATCAATCTTATTGGTGATCAAACAATAAGAAGCATTAAGCTTAAGACTTAATAAGTAAACCTTTAAATTATTCAAACTATAAAATAACCTCTTATAAACCGGTGATATTAGATTACATCACAACCTAGAAAACTAACTTAGTTATAACACATAGTTATGACAAGTAAAAAAGACATAAAAATTACTAAAAAGTAAATGCAGAAAAATAAATAAAATGCTAAGGTAAAAGGAATTAACTTCTACTATTTACTATTTAGATATCTCCCATAAAATAATATATAATCTTGTGATAATTTTACCAACCAGCCATATAGGCGGTAACCTGATTAAGTCAAATTAAGATCAACCAGCCATTAAGGCAGAACAAGAAATAAACCAGCCATAAAGGCGGAACAATAATTAAACCAACCGACCAGTATGGCGGATATCGTCATTAAGTCAGGTTTAACCAGATTAAATTGAATAACCAACCGACCAGTATGGCGGTATCCTCATTAAGTCAGGTTTTAAATAGTTTATATATTATATTTTAGGGAGATTAATCTAAATAGCAATAGTAAAAGAATTACCTTTTTACCTCAGCATAGAAAAGTTACCTCCGTATAGTAAAACGGTAAAAAGTAAAAATAAAATTACTATTAAAAAAAATAGAATTACTATTATTACTTCAGAACTTAATTAAAACTAACTATAAAAATGAAATTAAAACAAACTAAGAAGAAAACTCCCTATTTACATCAGAGGATTTCAAGGAAAAGGTACATTTGAAACTGAAATTTGAAGCTGAATTTATAGGCCCCGGTAGACCTTGGGTGTCGCGACGCCAAGGGCTTTGGCATCGCTACAAGATGATGTGGCGCGACCTTATTGGTTGCTTGGCATCTCACCGGACACGTGGCAGGGCGGCTGAAAAATTTTGGCTCGTTGAATTTTTGACACGTGGCATGCGGCGCACGTGAGCAGATCGCTTGTGATGATGACACGTGGCACGGTGCACGTTAGCAAAGTCAAACTTCTCAAACTCTGACTTGTGGACCTGGCGCACGTTAGCAGCAGCTCGGTGCACATTAGGCGTCGCGACGGGGAAAGTTCAGGCGTCGCGACGCGCAAAATTACAAAAATTCCCTTTTTGCCAATTTTCACAGTTTTGCTCCAAATCACCTCCAGAATTTCCTGAAACTTTATTTATCTACAAAATAACACAAAACACATCAAAATATTCACAAAACTCAAGAAACTATACAAAATATTAAGTTAAATGAGTGGGAAATAGTGATATATTTACCACTCATCAGGTATTCTATTTGATGGAATATGGTATTCTATTTGATAGAATATCTTTTCTACGATCCCGAATAATAAAAATTATTTTATTACTTGGTGTGTAATATTTGATGTTGACTATTGTAGAAAAGACTTGACTTATTGAAGTCAAATGTGAGAGTGATAAACTATAAATGGAAATGCATGATTAATAAGATGAAAAGACCCTAAGACATCTTCTGTATAAGTTCAATAGGATGTCAGAATCATTTACAAAGTATTTGATACTTAATGGTTCTGTTGTTTTCTTATCGAAGAAAATTATCTTATAACTTACAGTGGGAGCGATATTTGATATCGATTCCGGAAGTTAGATTAGAGCATAGATCTAAGATTGTTCATAGCTTACTACGATCAATTTTTGAACTTGATTGAGCTTTCATTAAGAATCATTTATAAAATGTGCAAGTGGTTTTCGCAGTAAAAACAAAGTGAGCTTATTAAAGGTTTGACCTTTATAGTATGACAGTGAGAAAAGTTACACTCAGTAATCTATTGTAGATCCTGAGGAAACTTATCTCTAGTCACACTAATTGAACAATTAAAGATATGTTGGTTAATGTTGATATTAAACTATATATTTTAGTTATGAATGCGATATGGCATTTATGAATGGTTTCTTTGGATAAGAGATCCATTGTGTTTTCTTTGTTTGAAGAGTTCATTATGGAATGGTGTTGGGAAGCGGCCGCGAGTGCGCAGTGGAAAATCAAAATTATTATGCCACTTTCCCTTTGCCCAAGACCCATTTGTTTTGATTATTCTACAATCCTACGAATGTTACTATATATTCTAAGAATAAAAACTCATAAAACATGCAAAGAACATAAACCTAAACACGCTAACTATCAAAAGAACTCTAATTAAAATAAAGAAAGAAAAAGACTTACTTGAACCAAAGACTCCTCCAGTCCTCCCTCCAATCTACAAGCTTTTCTCGAACTCAGCAAGCTCTTCCACGTTCCAAAGAGCCACCCAAGTGTGTGGCCTCGAAAGATGCACACACCAAAGCCAAAACTCAATGGCAAGACTACGCCTTGAGTGCACGGGTATTTTGCCATTGGTGCTAGCCTAAGCAAATACCTCAAAACTTTTAACCCGAGGTTCCTCTAGTTAATTAGACTCAAGGATCCTCAAAATCAGTGGCTTACTCTTAAACTTTAGAGTTTCTCACTTATATAAACCCAAGATATGAAAAGTTTTGATGCAAAAATTTGTGAAGAATTCTTTGGGTTTATATAGTGCTCCAAAGACAATAAAATTAATTAAGAATTCGATGTGAGATAAAAGCTAATTTAATCTTAGCCACTAGATCTTAATTTAGTGGTTTAATGAAATTATACAACCCTAATAAGAGTTTGGGCCGAATTAGAATTCAAAACAAATAACAAAAAAAATTACTATTCACATTACTATTCACGTGAATAGTACTTTTTTAATTCCAATTCCCAAAGTGCCCTTATCGTCTTTCACCAATCCCTAAGCCACTATGGAACCTCATAAATGATCTGTTCAATAATTAAACACATTGAACCATTTATGAACAATTCCTACAGCAATCATATATACTGTTATATTTGTACTGTGCACTGTTAACTATTGATTTCGACTTTGTTGTGTGTGACCTTTTGGGTTCCCCTCAAGTTGGACATGAAATGAATCGTGATAATTTAATCGAACATAAATTATCCTCCGATCAGATGGTCGTTCGATTTCAATGACCAATGTTGACATCTAGCAACATTCCAATGCCCCCAAATGAGAAGGAAAAATATATATACCCATTTTGTATGCGATTTACATATGATACGATCCCTCGCCTCACTGTATCCCCACTTATTTACCTAGGGTACGGAAAGTGTCTACCCATATGGTCAAATGTATGATGTTGATAGTGTCATGAATCGTGTTAACCTAAGAATCTCACATGATTCTTCCGCTGTGGCCACTGTCTCAAGCACTTATCACACATATCAACCCGCGATCTGGAATACTACTCTTATAAGAAAATATTATCCGAGAGAGTGGCGATTCTCTGTTGTATCTTTACAAACTTCATGTGTTTCAACAAATGACCCAATCATACGATTGTAAAGACCTCAAGTCTAAGGACTAGTCATATAATCGATACATGAAAGTTCTCACTGACACATGGGATAAACACTCCATATGAAAACTTTCGGTGGTCATTTCGATGGACACGAGCAACTCATGCATCCATGTGATACACCAAGCGGACGGATCTCCTCTAGTAGCCTATGAGATCGGCTACCCCACTTAAGGGCGGATCATATCATCATGCTAGTCTCTCTGCTTTGTGAACGCCCAGATTATTCACAAAACTATGACTAGGAACATTTCAGAGTAATGATTCTCATAAGGCGTGGAAGCCATCGTCTTATTACTCCAAGGGCTTTATTACAGTGTTAATGATTCATATAAGTTATGTAAGACACATATAATAAAGATTTCCATTTTATTAATTAATGAAAATATTACAAATACATGTACATATAGCCCATCCACAAGTTGGTATAGGGCATATCCCTAACTATATCCCACTTGCACTATAGCCAACTAGTATGAATATGGACACCATACTCTCGAGTGTGCCTATCATGCTTTTGTTGAATCAGCCCTTCAGTTAGAGAATCTGCAAGATTATCTTCCGTGGGTATTTTCTCTATAATAACTTCTTTTCTCTCAACAATCTCCCTGATGAGATGAAATCGCCTGAGTACATGCTTGGATTTCTGGTGGGACCTTGGTTCCTTTGATTGAGCAATGGCCCCCATGTTGTCACAGTACATCGTGATACCATTCTTTATCGTGGGAAGCACTTCCAGCTCCGTGATGAACTTCATTATCCAGACTGCTTCTTTAGCTGCCTCAGATGTTGTAATATACTCGACTTCAGTGGTGGAGTCCGCTGTAGTTGACTGCTTTGAGCTTTCCCAACTTACAGCACCCCCATTTAAAGTAAACAAATATCCTGTTTGCGATCTGCTGTCATCCCTATCGGTCTGAAAGCTCGTATCACAGTAACCAATGACTTTCATCTCAGAACAATCTCCGTATGTCAAAAATACATCCTTAGTTCTTCTCAGATACTTGAGGATTGTTTTGACAGCTGCCAGTGTTGCTCACCAGGATTTGCCTGATAGCTGCTCGTTATGCTAAGACCATAAGAGACATCAAGTCTTGTACATAGCATGGCGTACATGATCGATCCTATTGCTGAAGCATAAGGGATCCTACTCATACGCTCTCTATCTGAAGGAGTATGTGGACATTGCTCCTTAGATAATTTGATTCCATGACAACTAGGTAAATTACCTCTTTTGGAATCTTCCATTTTGAATCTTTTCAAAACTTTATCTATGTACGTAGATTGAGAAAGTCCTAACAACCTCTTAGATCTATTACGATAGATCTTAATGCCGAGGATGTAGGCTGCTTCTCCCAAATCTTTCATGGAGAAATTCTGAGATAACCATTGCTTGGTGGCTTGCATCATGGGGATATCATTTCTGATGATTAATATATCATCGAGATCTAATACAAGAAATACAACAGCACTCCCACTATTTTTCCTGTAAACACAAGGCTCGTCTACATTTTTGATGAAGTCAAATTCTTTGATTGTCTCATCAAATCGTATATTCCAACTTCTGGAGGCTTGTTTGAGTCCATAAATGGATCGTTTAAGCTTGCATACTTTATTATGATCATCCTTAGATGCAAACCCCTCAGGTTGTGTCATATAGACTTCCTCTACGAGGTTCCCATTAAGGAAAGCTGATTTGACATCCATCTGCCAAATCTCATAATCAAAGTGTGCAACTAGTGCCAGTAAAATTCGAATGGACTTTATCATTGCAACAGGCGATAAGGTTTCATCATAGTTAATTTCTTGGATTTGTCTATAACCTTTCGCCACCAACCTAGCCTTATAGGTTTGGATGTTGCCTTCTGCATCAGTTTTACGCTTGTAAATCCACTTGCAGCCTATGGGTTTTATCCCTTCAGGTGCATCTACCAAGTCCCAGACTTGATTCTGATACATAGAGTCTATTTCGGATTTCATGGCCTCAAGCCACTTGACTGAATCAATGTCACGCATTGCTTCGTCATAACTGGTGGGATCGTCATTATCAATGACCTGATCATGTTCCTCATCAATATGGAAACCATATCTTTCAGGCTCATGTCTTTCCCTACCAGACCTTCTGAGTTCATAACCTTATGGTTATTCCGTCGCTGCCCTTTTGAGGGGCCTGGGGTTTAGTTTTATGTTAGTTTTTTTCTTCTCGTACCTCATCGAGGTCAAGTCTACTCCCATTATATTTCTTGAGAAGGAATTCATTCTCTAGAAATTTAGCATTTCGTGAGACAAATGTTTTTTGTTCATTTGGGACGTAGAACACGTATGCTCTTGAGTTCAAGGCATATCCTACAAACTTACATTTAACTGCCCTATCATCCAATTTATTAGTTTGTGTGAGCTTGACATATGTGTCACATCCCCAAACTCTTAGATAACTAAGACTAGGACGTTTCCCAGACCATAACTCATGTGGTGTTTGACTAACAGTCTTAGAAGGAACTTGGTTTAGTAGTAGTGTTGCAGTTTCTAAAGCAAGAACCCAAAATGAAAGAGGTAGATCCGTGTCTGGCATTATTGATCGGACCATATCTAATAATGTCCCATTTCTCCTTACGGAGACTCCATTATGTTGTGGAGTTCCCGGAGGAGTCCACTGGGAAACAATGCCATTTTCTCTCAAGTAATCTTGAAATTCATTACTTAAGTATTCACCACCTCGGTCAGACCTTAGTGACTTAATACTTTTATTAAGCCGATTTTCTACTTCAGCCTTGAAGTATTTGAATTTCTCAAAGGCTTCAGATTTGTACCGCATAAGGTACACATACCCATATCGCGAATGATCATCGATAAAGGTAATGAAGTAGGAGAATCCACCTCTAGCGGTGACTGACATTGGTCCGCATACATTAGAGTGTAAGAGTTCTAATGTCTCTGATGCACGCTGTCATTTTACCTTTGAAGGGTAATTTGGTCATTTTACCAAGTAAACAAGACTCACAAGTTCCATAAGGTTTATATTTGAAGGGTTTGAAATACCCATCCTTATGTAGCTTAGTTAATCTTGTTTCATTGATATGACCTAAGCGACTGTGCCATAGAAGTGATTCATTGAGATTATTCGAGTTAACGTTGTATATATTAGAGGTTGAACATTCTTTGTTAGTTTGTAAGACATAGATGCCACTATTCAAAATACCATCTCCATATTTTATTTCATTGAAATAAATAGAACATTCATTACAACTTATTAGGCATGAAAAGCCTTTGTTATATAAAGAAAAAATTGAAATGATGTTCT
>SKCR01011416.1:0-13035 GCA_019454045.1 Zanthoxylum bungeanum | reverse complement strand
TTATTATATGAAATTGTTTATTATTTATTATTAATATATTTAATATAATTTGAATGAGGGCTAATATTGGAATTCCAAATTTGGGTTTTGGAAACCCTTTGAATTGAATTTGGAAGTTACACATTTATGGAAGGTAGTAACTCTTTGATTTTGTAACATATATTTTAATTATGGAATTAAATACTTAATGTTACAAAATTATCTATTATTCCTAGTGATTGGCCGAATTTCAAAGGAAAATGTGGGGAAGAGTATTTGGAAAATAAAAATCTTAAATTGGATGTTACAACTCTTAAAGGGAAATTTTAAATTATCATTAAAATGATGATTATGTAATATTGGATGTTACAAAAGTATTGAAAAATATACCACTTGGCCGAATTTCACACATGGAGAAATATGAAGGGTTTTGTTTTATTTTGTAAAATTAAACCCTAAGTATAAAAAGGAAAATATTTTTTTTGTTAAGCCTTTCATTCTAACCCTAGCCACCTTTGTTCTTCTTCCAAATCCTCTCAATTGTTGAGAAAGAAAAACAAGAACAAAAGAAAAATCGATATAAAAAATAAAAGTTGTTTTTGTGACTTAATCCTTAAACCGTTAGAGATTATTTTGTGAGTCTTGCCCAACAAAGTATTCGTTGGTAACGAGACATATCATGGAAGACTTTGTGGTGTCGAACTTTATTTTATCTTCATCTTATTTTCTTGTTCACAACAGTGAGGCTAAATATTGCTCATTGCCGCCCATTTGGTTGGTGAAACGGAACCCGGTTTGGTTTCATTTTAATCCACAATTTTTGGGGAACATTTAGTGGTGCTTTGGGGCTATGTTGGGGCTATTTTCAAGTGAAAAATCAGAACCCAAACATAGCCACTATCCATGCAATTTTAGGGGCTGTTCGGAAGTGTGTTGGGCACATTTCGGGTGCTAAAACAGTCCGTTGTTTGTGTTGCTGTTCGGGGGCTGTTTCGGGGGCTGAAATTTGGCTTAAAACAGTAGTACAATTTCAGTGTACTGTGGTCCATTCGGAATTCAAAGGAGAAGGGCATTCAAATTCTGATCTGTGTGCCCAAGACGTTCCGCTGCGCGATGAAAGCGTTTCCTACAATTGACATCGAGTGCGAGGTTGAAAAGTGTTCTTAACCCTTTCTTTTTCATTTAAAGTTTCTTTTTTTTATATATATTTATATGAGTTATAAATATGATATGCATGTTTAGATGAGTTGGCACAAAATAATATTCATATGATGAATGTTTTTATTATTTCATGTGATGAATGGATTTGCATTGGTCGTAATTTTTCAATCTTTATTTTTGTAGTTGGTTTTGATTTTGGGATGTAAGGCCATAAGGCCATTGCTTACAATTGTTGTAATTTTTATTTTCCAATGTAAAATTTCAATTATTGATATTTTGAGCACTGAAGTCGCAAAAGAGCCAACACCACCTTGAAGTGGGATTTGAAGACCAATGGATGCCTTGGTAAATTTGATGTACTAATTAGATTAGTATAGGAAAAATAAGAGTCCGGTCAATGAAAATAATTTTATGTTATATGTATGTTTATTTCGAATTGTTTAAATAACATGTCATATAGCTTAGGGTGCCTACTCTTGCATTTTACATGTCATAACATGTTTTAGATGCATTATCATTATAGACATGAAATATGATTTTATGTGATTTAAAATGTTTAAATTAGATTATGATATGCATGGAAATGAATTAATGGATAATTGGATTTATGGTTTAAAATTGAATTCTAACGTATTGGGCTTAATTAGTGCATAATAAATTCCATTGGTATATAGGATGGAAACCCGAATATAAATTCCATAGCTGAATCCGAATGGACGGTAATATGGTATGCACTCGGGATACAAGTCCACGTACCATTGGATTTTATAACGTACTAAGATTAATTAAATAGTTTAATACAAATCTTGACCTTTTTAGGATTCTAAAATTTTTAAACCTTTTAGTGTTCTAATATTTTAAGAGTTAAAATATAATAGGTAACTAATACCACTCTAATTAAATTGGTTTAATTGAGTAATAGTATTAGTAGAGACTAATGAAAATTAATGATATAATTTTTAAGAGTTAGAATTGGTTAGGTCACTAATGTTGAAATAGTGTTAATAACATTTATGATTTAGCCGCAATAAATTTATTCACACTAGTTAAATTAAAATATTAGATATTTTATAAATAGAAACCTTAATTTTAAAATAGTGAGTGGGAGAGGGATATACGACAGTATATCCCGCGATCTCCGTTGTTAGTCCGAAAACGTGAGATTCAAAAGACGCCTCGAGACGGCTTTGCTTTCGTCCCCCGACGGATGGTGTCCATTTTGGGTCAATATCAGGTTTGGATTCCGATAAGATAGGGATTCTAGATGTATCTTGTGAACTGACCTACCCTACATCGGCACTTTACTCGTTAAGTTCCAAGAATCCCGAAACGAGGGTCACACTGACAAAGAAATAATTAATTGTTAATAAAATTCCTTGATCAAATGAAAAGTAGTTATTTAATTTAGGAATAAGAGTTATTCCTGCATAGATTAATCGACTGAGATTGTCTCGATCTATCATGCAAGTACTTGACCTACCCTACGGCGGCACTTACTTGTGGGATGATAGATTTCTGTGGCATAGTCATTATGTTAGGTTTCTAATTCGTTGTTCATGGTTCATGCATCATGTTTAATTTTAAGCCAAAATTGTTTGATAATTTTAATATGCGATGAATGAATTTAAATGCATGTTTATTTTATTTTTCAGCATTGTTTCTCCAATTATTTCCATACTCTCAAACGATAAATTAACGGAGAGAAAATTATGTTAAGTGGGAAAAGTATGAATGCTATCCTGGTCGGCGAAGACTGAAGTTTGTTCTGACGGAGGAGAGTCCTCCCAAGTAGGCCAGAAATGTTGGCCAAGCTGTGCGCGATACCTATAAGAAATGGGTCGCAGCGAATGAGAAAGCCCACTGCTACTTGCTAGCAGGAATGTCTGAGGTTCTTGCTGCAAAGCATGAACCTATGGCTTTAGCATATCATATGATGGAGTCATTACAGGGCATGTTTGGGCAGCCTTCGAAGCGTCAACATCATGAGGCCATGGTCTCAGCGATGACTGTTAGGATGAAGGATAAGACATCATTCCGAGAGCACGTCTTGAGGATGATGACCTATCTCAACACTGCTTAAACCCATAGAGCTCATATTGACGAGCGTAGCCATGTGACCATGATTATTGAAACTCTTCCAAAGAGTTTCCTGTAGTTTAAAAGCAACTAGTTTATGAACAAGTTGACTTTTACTTTGACCCAACTACTTAATGAGCACACCCATTTCGAGTCTATGCTTGTGGATCCTCGTAAGTCCGGTGTTGAGGGAAATGTTACCGAGTCTTCTAAATTTGCAAAGATGAAGAAGATTACCACTATGAAGGCTAAGGCAAAGCCCATGAAGATGAAGAAGAACAAGAAAGACTCCAAGGATTCCAAGGCCAAGGGAAAATTTTTCCACTGCAACAAGAATGGACATTGGAAAAGGAATTGTCCTAAATACCTTGTTGAGCTGAAGGAGAAAAAGGAAACAGGTAAATATGATTTACTCGTTATCGAATCTCTATTAGTGGAGGATGATAAATCCCCTTGGATTGTTGACTCCGGAGCCACTAACCATGTTTGTTCTTCTTTGCAGCTACTTGATTCATAGAGAGACCTTGCTGAAGGTGACTACACCATGAGGGTCGGGACAAGGGATGCCATTTCAGCAAGAGAAGTCAGAGTTTCCAGTTTAAATTTCACAAATAATAGTTATTTAAATTTGAACAATGTGTTATTCATTCATGGTTTTCACATGAATTTGATATATATTTCTAAACTTTTAGATGATGGTTTTTCAGTTTCTTTTAATAGAAATTTAGTTATTATTGGTAGGAATGGATTGACCATATTAACAGGAAACTCAGAAAATAACTTATATGTGTTAATACCATTATCACATAGGTCATTGCTCAACGCTGAAATGTTTAAGGTTGAGAAACCTAAAACTAAACGGCCAAAGATTTCTCACGATGACACATATCTTTGGCATCTTAGACTTGGTCATATCAATCTTGACCGGATAGATAGATTGATAAAGAACGGAGCCTTAAACCAGTTAAAGATCGGAACTTTACCAGTATGTGAATCCTATTTAGAAGGAAAAATGACCAAGAGACCTTTTACTAGAAAAGGTATAAGAGCAAGTCAACCACTTAAGCTAATACATTCGGACGTTTGCAGACTAATAAATGTGAGAGCCTGAGGTGGTTATGAATACTTCGTCACATTCATTGATGACTATTCTAGATATAGGTAAGTTTACCTAATGCATCACAAATCAGATACTTTTTAAAAGTTCAAAGAGTATTGTGTTGAGGATGAGAACCAGTTAGGTAAAACAATCAAGGCTATGTGATCAGATCGTGGAGGAGAATACCGTGACAGAGATTTCGAGGAATACTTAGTTGTGCATGGGATAGTATCCCAGCTCACAACACCTGAAACACCACATCAAAATGGTGTTGCAGAAAGGAGAAATCGAACCCTACTAGACATGATGAGATCTATGTTTAGTTATAGCTCACTACCTATTTCGTTATGGGGATATACACTGCAAACTGCAATGCATATCCTTAATGTAGTTCCATCTAAGTCTGATCCTAAGACTCCCTTAGAGTTGTAGAATGGTCGTAAAACTAGTTTACGACATTTCCGCATATGGGGGTGTCCAGCACATATGATGAAGAATAAGACTACAAAGTTGGAGCCACGTTCTCAGGTGTGCCTATTTGTAGACTATCCTAAGGAGACTAGGGGTGGATTCTTCTATAGTCCTAATGATAACGAAGTATTTGTATCGACAAATGCTACATTTCTAGAGGAGGACTATATGAGGGAGTTCATGTTGGACAAAATGACCCATAGCGTCACTATTTGTACAGATCACGGTGTTGTTGTACAAATTAACTATGTGACAAGGAAATTGCACTCCCATCATTTGTGATTAGATCACCATAAATGTATAAATGAAGAGAGGTCCCTATGATTAGTTCCTGGATTGAGAATGATATGACACAATATCAGTCCACGAAGGATTAATCATTAAATATCCCTAGCCGGAGTATTATCAAGACAGGACATCGATAATGCAGAATAGGCTAGTATTGTACTTGTGCGTGTTGTGAGGGCACAACGACATAGTTCTCATATATATAAGTATTGGATACTTATGCAAGTGCGATAGGAGGTCGTGTTTCACCGATAGTACGGGAAACAGCTTCACTCTGGATAGACCCCTCGGAATCCCATTGGTATTATGACTATGTGTCTATGGGAGGCCGAAATTAGGGTAGGTGTGTATGGTCTTAACCTGAAACTTACATCGCTAATACTTACGATAATCGATAGAATTTGGTCTTGGAGGTACAGGGCTTTAACCGGTTCTGCGTACACCACTTCTGGGTTTATCAGAGAGTCGTAGTGTATTGGGTGTGATGTCAAGACGGAAGTATCACTTCAGTTATAGTGGAGATGATGTCACGCAGGATATGGTATTAGTGCTCTTAGTGTTGCGCAACCATCGGGATATTATGACTAGGTCATACATATCCGATTATAGAGACTAGTTACCAGACATCCGACATGTGCTTCGGACGGGGCAGACACTTATCCAGCCCCAGCCCTAGCACGTGATTATCGATACTGGGCCGATATACACAATACTACGGTATACTACGCTTGATACAGATCTATATATTCCTGTAAGAATATTTCTGAGAATTGGGTAGGCATGGCGCTTTGCTAGAAGCCAACCTTGTCTTGTAAATCGGTATAAACGTAGTACGAGGTACTTACGTGTTCGGATAGTCCGACGACCGTATTTACTGCCAACATATACGGAGATCTCACAGGTCGCTTCCTGAAGATTCACCGATGATGTATAACTCGCACTTTAATTAATCTGGGATTAATTAGAAGAGAGAGAGAAAATTAATCTGGGATTAATTGCGGAGATATTTTATCTGGGATAAAATATTAATTAAAAAGAGAGAACGATTAATTTGGAATTAATCGAATAAAATAATATATTCGATATATTATAAGAAATTGGATTTCGACGCGGAATTAAAATTAGATTTTAATTCGGGCGAACGAATTAATTTAGAATTAATTCGTTAGCGACGTGAATAGTGAATTCGCTAGGCGTAATCATTAAATTACGACGCGACGGAAAATTCGTTAATTTGGAATAGCGAACCCGAGCCCGAGATTGATTGCGAGCGCATTCGCATTTCGAATTCGAGCGCGGCACGCAAGTCACATCAAGCGTCAAATCACTGGTCGCATCAATTGTCAAATCACTTGTCACTTTGAGTGATGTGACATGACAAGTTGTCACTTTAATAAAGTGACTTGATGAAAAGTAGAAGTGATGGGTAAAAGGTGAAAAGCATTATTGCTTTTTGTTTGTTGACTTTTTGGAATATGAAAAGGTTTGGTATATATGTTTTATTTATTTTGGAAAATAAATGAATAATATATATTACATTTTTTCTTTTCCCTTTTTTACAAGATTCGGTCCTCTCTCTCTCCTCATTCACGATCTCTCATCTCCCTCTCTTTTTCTTCTTCCTTCTCTCACGGCTTCACTGCCGATTTGCTTCAAAATTTTCTGGTTTCACCGAATTTGTGAGAAGCAAAGGAAGAAGAGTAGGCTAGCACAACCTAGGGTTATATTATGGTGATAGGGAAACAAATTTGTGAGCTTGGATTTGGTTTTTGGAGCTGAAGCTTGGAGCTTCAATGGTGGTTCATCAATGGCCGAATGAACAAGGAGGAAGAAGGCTCAAATTCGTGCAGTCACTTCATCAAGAAGCCATTGCCGAGCTTCATGGAGAGGCAAAAAACGCAACTTGTTCTTCCTAGCATCAAACCCATCAATGTGAGTATGTATTCCGCCTTACTCCTTTCTGTATTCAACTCGTTTTTATGCATGTTTGTGATCCTTGGGACTTGATTGAATTCCAACAATGGTATCTTGAGCTTGGTTGCATAAAAAAACGAATTAGGGTTCTTGAGCTAAATTGGGGGCTTTTTGATTTAAGCATGATTTTGACAAATTGTTTGTTTAAGAATGCTTGTATATGATTTAATTAGAGTTATATGTAATCAATTTGAAGAAGAAAAATTGATTGGATTGATTTTCCCCAATTTGCTTATTGTTGGCCAAAACTTTAATTTGGGTAAACTCAATTTGAGCATCAAATGATTAAATTGTTAGTATAGTATGCTTGAATGAGGTTGAATTGATGTGTGCATAATCAATTTCATGAAATTGGTTGGTTGGATCCATTTTTCCCTAAATTTTGGCATGACAAATTGGGGTAAACTTGATTTTGAGCATGTTTTTTAATGAATTGGATGATTAGAATGCTTGAATGTTGTTTAATTGATGATTGATTAGATCAATTTGATGAAAAGTGTTTGGAACAATTTTTCCCCAATTTGCTTGTGATGGCCGAATTTGGCAAGTGCCCTAATGTCTTGGTTTTTTGATTTTTTTGTTCATTGGATGACTTAGAAATCATTAGGGGATGTTGAATTTATGTTTGATTGGGTTCAATTGGATTGAATTTGATTGGTCATAATTTCCCTCTTTGGCCGAGACACTTGAAGCATGAAATTGGGTTTGATTTTGATCAAATCATGTTGGACATGATTCTTGATGTTAAGCATGATTAATTGGACAAATTGATGTTTTGGAAATTTTGATTTGGGTAATTAATAATGCTATGCACTTTGTTAATTGAATTGTAAAATTGGATTTTGTAATTTAATTAAAATGGGCTTAAAATTGGATTTGGGCTTTTTAAGTTGTTATTGGGTTTATTGGACTTTGTTGTACAAAATTGGTTTAGGCCAAATTGTTTGGATCCAATTAGGCCCAAAACCGCTTCCAAAAGGCCCAAATGCGACTAATGAACCTTTAACGTTTAATTGGGCCTACTGGGCCTAAATTATTTATTGGCTTATGGGGTAACTCCCGGATTGGACTTTGGTTGCGGGTTTGACCCAGTTGACCAAAAGTCCACACCTCAAGAAATTAATTAAAAGCCCATCGGACTTTAATTAAATTAATATTGGATATTAATCGGGCTTTGAGACCCGTAACGATTAAATTTGGAATTTAAGTCGTAAGGTTATTTTATAAAGTGTAATATTAATTTGGAATTAAATAATGAATTAGAATTAAATACATATTAAATTTGATTTAATCATGTAATTTAATTTTATTTGAGAAATCGTACTTTGAGTACGTGTTCGCATACGAGTTTGACTCGAACAAAATCAAATCGTTGTTTGAACATTGGATGATCACTAATTATCAAGATTAATTAATTTGATTAGATTGATTGATAACATGCTTGTATGAATACATGATTGTGATGTTTGAATAATGTATATCGGATGGATATTAGATGGGTGGGGCAATTTTAGAATTGTTGTAATAAATTTGATTTATTAATTGGACCTGCGTGTTCAGCCTTATCTCCTATTTCTTTGTATTCTCTTCTCACATATTCCCCTCCATGTAATGAGGTTTCTTTAGAAGTGTAGTGTAACGGTAGAAGAAATATTTGTGCTAGCGGAGAGAGAAAGTGAGAGATTTGATCTAGGATCAATTGTAAAATATCCATTCGCATATCATTATTATTTTACATATGCGCTTTATTATGTGTTTAGAATGCATTTTAGGGTGTATGATGATGAGACCTTAACAAAGATAATTAAATTGGTAGCCAATTTGCACGCGAAAACCCTCGTTAAATATCAAGCGTTTATTTTCCTTTCATTGAGTGATTCTTACTCAAGATCCGAGATTGGCAGGGGTTGTTTGCCAAAGTCAAGCCCTTGTCCCATCGAAGATGTGTTTGAATCACGAGGCTTTGTTCCATATTGGTGTCGTGTCCAAGTTGTGGTTTGTTGGCCAAAGTCCAGACCACTTCTTGTCCATTGACATTGATTACGAAGCTTCCATGTCAATGGGTCCGCGCTTGACTGGGATCACTAGGTTTATTGTGCCAAAGCCAAGGCCTAGTTGAATTCAGAGGAAAAAGGTTAGGTAATACATTGGATTGTATTGGCGTATATAAGATATATTTTAGGATTTTGGATATCCGCCTACTGGATCTAGGATTGGATGAGATCCAATTGATCTTCGAGATCTACCTAGTTAATTATCATACAATTTGTTGGCCAAAGTCAGATTGTGTGATATTTGACGGGATCCTAGCCCACTAGGAACACGGTTTCCCGAGTACTCGACAGAGGGTTAGAGGCTCGACGAAAAATAGTGGGAGGCAAGAATTGAATTTGCAATACTCGTTCAATTACTCGCCATACGCGCTCATTTAAATTATTTCGTCGTTATATTAAATGTTAGTTGGATTAATATTTAAATTGTTGTTTTTAATAAACAATTGGACTGTATTATACTTGATTATATATAATTGGATTATATTAATCAATATATTTGAATGAATTAATTTCAGTTTACAGTTGATTTATAATTGGATTATAGTAATCAATGTAATTGAGGTTAATTAATTTGGATTATATTTGATTATATAGTTGGACTATTATAATCATTATATATGTATAGTACCACTAATCGTTGATTAAATAGTTTTGGACTATTGTAATCAGTAAAATTGAAAAGTTGGATATTTAAAATATAATCTGGGATTAAAATATTTTAAATAATTGGGAATAAATAATAGGTTACTTTATTTGATAAAATAACTTATTATACCTTAAGCCCAAATTAAGCAAAATAAGTAGAGCATAAAATCTTTGGAAGATTTATGTGATGATGACTTTAATGCTTAATTTAATATACTTGTCATAATCTAAATTTTAGATTTAAGAAGTATTAAAATGCAATTTATAATTCTTGGAGTTAATTGACTATTCTAGAGGAGATAAAGTCAAAGTTTGCAATTGGGCATGTATCACGAGGTGCACATCGTTTCGATATTCTAAAACCCAAGGCTTGGCCTAAGGTTTCTGAAATATTGAAAAGAATAATTGACATATCCCAAAGTGACTACCATTTGGATATGGCAGACATGAAAGAATTAAAGAAAAGGGCGAGGCTCTAACTATTTGTCTTAGTTATGTTCACAGCTAATATTGAAATTAGATTTTAAATACTTAGTGTGGTACATAAAATATATGTATTGTTGTTCAGAATCTGCTTTGAGCAGGATACTCACTTCAAGCTGAGATTGCTCTGCGAATCGGAAACGGGACGAAAGTCGCTGTTTCGACCGTAGATACCTAAGTTTAGGAACTACCCTTTGGGTATATACTTAAATTAGGGACTGTTATAATGTAACTAGTTTGACTAGAGACATTATCTCTATATCATGTTTAATCCATTGTGGATAAACCTTTATATTATAGAACACTAAGTGTTTTATTATATAAAGATATACTGAGATAAATACATTAGATGTAAAATAACAGAATTTATATTTTGAATATAAATAAAATCTCAAACATATAAAATGACAAATAAATAGCTCAAATTGATTTGATCAACAGAGACTTATTTGTGGCATTGTTGTCTGGGACACAATTATACAAGACTCGTATATCTAAAACTTTTGAAGAGTGGATACTAGGACTGATTTGACTATTCAAATAAAGTCTACAAATCTAGTTTGTTAGGTAAAGTACCTAAAACACTGTTTACTTGGTAATAGTGTAAGGGCCACCGATCTGTTAGACCTATTCATGGTGAAGTAAGTGGGCCCATGTCTAGCTAGGTTAGATGTAGATATGAATATTTCGTGACTTTAACGGATGTGGGATCACGTTATGTTTATGTGTTTCTTTTGAAGAACACAAATCAGAAACTTTTAGAGTTTCGACACGAAATAGACAAACAGATCGGCTATAGTATTATGTCGCCACGGTAAGACCGTATTGGAAAATACTTAAGCAGTAAGTTTCATATGTACTTGAAAGAGTATAGTATTTTTTCAAATGAGGACTCCTCCCGGAACACGTCAAAGTGACGGTGTGTCCGAACGGATTAACCGAATCATGTCAGACATGATAAGGCTAATCATGAGTCGCTCTGAGCTACCATTTCCTTCAACGGATAAGTTTTAACAGTGCAAGAACTTATTTAGAATAAGGTTCCATAATAATCTGTTTGACAGATTACATATTAGGAAATGAACAGGATAGAAACGGGGTTTCTCATTTCTAGTAATTAGGGTATGCCAGGCATAACGTTTGGATGATACCAAACTGAAAGACCCAAATTGGAACAGTGCCTATATAGGTTATCCTAAGGGAAACCTTAAGTATAGTACTTGTAAATCTCACATGAGAACAATGTGATTGTTGCTCACCATGCGGTTTTTCCTGAGAGGAATACCGATATGCAGTGGTTAGTGGGAGGATAGTGATACTCGATGAAAATTGGAGTAATACTGTTCAAGGCACGAAGTCCTTAATGGAACACAAATAGTTCATCTATGATGAATCTATACCATTAATCTTCAAATACACAAGAAACCGCGTAGATCAGAGAGAGTCAGAAACAACCTGGGGTATGAGTTTCTGATCTCACCTCATAAAGATGTCAATCTTATGAAGGTATATCCAACTGATTACGTATGAGGTAGTGATACAAGGTATCGACTCCCTATTATGACAAAGTGTCATGAATCCGAAATGGATTCCATGTATAACAACTATTTTGGATACTAGTTGTTGTACCACAAGGCATTGTGCCTAATGGTACATTAAACGTCTTCAAGGAAGACATACATGGAAGGCAACATACCAACGTACATAGCTGGGCTTTTAACGGAAAGGTATCGTTATCAACATTGTGTTAATAACGATTCAACCTTTTACCTGTTGCCATGGTAAATCCATTTTGAAGATGCTTGTTGATAACTGCATATTTCATTTATGAAATGTGTCAGTTGCAGATCAAAATCGCTTTCCTGAAAAGGAAACCTTTTGGAGGATGCTTACAACATCCTAACGATTTTGTATAACCGACAAACAAGGTTTGCGGGTTATTCGATCCATGATTGGATTGAAACAAGCATAAGGTTCTTGGAACTGACGTTTTGAAATAATCATAATGGTTTATGATTTGACTCAAAACGAATAATTCTTGTGTATATAAGGAGGTTTGGGGGGCACTGACATGAAATTCCCATAAAGCAATAGATGAAAGCTGGCTTTCATAGATATTCTTTCATAGAAATTCTCCGTAGAATTCTAGGGAGTAACAACCTTTATTTGAGGAATAAAGATCTACAGGGATAGATTTAGAGTTGTTAACACTCTCTGAAAATTGTACATTTAAAATGTACTTGTATTGGTGTCTCATACGCTTCGAACATATGGAGTCACAATCGGGTCAATCCTGTTGGATAATATGACCCATAGCGTCACTATTTGCACAGATCATTGTGTTGTTGTAGCAAATTAACTATGTAACAAGGAAATTGCACTCTCGTCATTTTGTGATTAGATCACATTAGATATATATAAATGAAGAGAGGTCCCTATGATTAGTTCCTGGATTGAGATGATATGAGACAGTATCAGTCCACGAAGGATTAATCATTAAATATCCCTAGCCGTAGTATTATCGAGACTGGACATCGATAATGCGGAATAGGCTAGTATTGCACTTGTGCGCGTTGTGAGGGCACAACGGCATAGTTCTCATATATATAAGTATTGGATACTTGTGCAAGTGCGATAGGAGGTCGTGTTTCACCGATGGTACGGGAAACAGCTTCGCTCTGGATAGACCCTTCGGAATCCCATTGGTATTATGACTAGATGTCTGTGGGAGGCCGAAATCAAGGTAGGTGTGTATAGTCTTAACCTGAGACTTACATCGCTAATACTTACGACAATCGGTAAACT
>SKCR01011415.1:0-13319 GCA_019454045.1 Zanthoxylum bungeanum | reverse complement strand
TAAAATAAGCATGTCATCGATCACGACTGGTTATCCCCTTCCACCAATTATATGTCCTCTGCTCACTGGCCTCTGCTCTCCGCCTCCTACATTTCTAGTAGGTTGTGACTGAGGCATAGATGGGGCGGCACCGAAAGATGGAAACTGATCTGCTGGTACCGGACAGTCTCACTTCAAATGACCCATATGTCTGCATCGATAGCTACCCATGTTCCATAATCTACAAGTCCCTATATGAGCTCATCCACAAACAGAGCACTACGGTAGGGTTCGCCCAGGCTGGGCTACCGAGGGGGAGGAAACTGCACGAGAACACCACTCTGAACGGCCTACAGTCCTGACCCACTTTAACTGATCTCATATCTCTGCGTGTTGTAGTTGGAGCTGACATTTGCTGCTGTCTACTAGGCCCACTCTATTGAGGCCACATCTTCTCCTCTAAACTAGGTCGCTTTCGAGACTCCCTCTCTACTTGCCTCTTTTAGTTCGTTCCTCAAACAACCGCAAAAGCAGCATGTAAAACTTGGGTATAGGTAGTGGTCTTCGTAAAATGAATGGAACGAAACAAATTGTCCCGAAGCCAGTTTATAAATCTCTTCACCTTCATTTCTTCATTACTAATCAGATGATGAGTATAGCAAGATAACCGTATGATACGTATATCATATTCCGAAACTGTCATCTACTCGCCCTGTATACCAACTGCTCAAACTCACGGGCCCTGGCATCCTTGATACTCTTGGCAAAAATCTGGATATAAAGGCCGTACTGATCTCAGCCCAGGTTAAAGGATGGGCATCTTGTCGCCTACCATCTTGGAAGGACATAAAGCATATGCTGGTCACATCTCTTAACTGGAAACTGGCCATTTCTACTGCCCACTCCGAAGAACATCTCAAAGTTGTGCATATCCGATAAGACTCCTCAATAAAACCACAAGGATCTGGAGTGGTCTCTACTCCCGAGAACATGGGAGGATGGAGCTTGCGGAAACCATGTAATGATACTAGCAGCTCTTACCGCTGCATAACCGAAACTGTCACTGGGGTGGCTCTTGAGGCACAATAGAAGGCCCGGCTCGGTATATGGTAGGGTCTAGTACAATTGGAGGAGGTATTGTTTGGTGAGTCATGGGTACTCCCAGTGGTGGTGGAACAGGAACGGTAGGTTCTGCAGCTCTAGGCTCTCGGCCTTGTGGCTGTGGCTGGTGGGTAATCAACAGGGCTAAAGCTGCTACTAACTGTTGTATCTGCTGTAAATCCCCAACTACTGGGTCATTAGGCTGATCCACTAGGCCATCTCTACCTTCCCCTACAACACTCTCATGTATAGACTCTATTATCTGCCCCATATCTGTTTCTGAGGGAGGTATTACTGATCTATGATCTGGATATATGCCATGAGGTGCCCTACCACGCCTAGGTCTACCCCTGACTCCAGTTCTTCCCTTTGGTGGCATGAATATCTATGAAAGTAAGAAAGAAAAGGAAATTTTCAATTACATGTAAAGAAATTTAAATGATTCCGGATGAGACATAACTCGAGACAAGGTTCCTAGAGTAAACAACCACTCATATATAGTAGTACCCCGGGTGTACCACATATATAAGCTATTGCTACTCTCTTACTACAGTCACTGACTCCCTAGACCATGCTCTGATACAATCTTTGTAACATCACCAATTCGGGAATGTTATCGGCAGGCAACAGATCCCACTGTCAACTAAGCCTCTAACTCATGAACTAGAATACTTGCTTGTATCTCTATGCAATGCAGCACCCGTTAAATTACACATGGAAACTGTATACTTGAATCAAATAAAATGCAAAATTATAAATGGAAACTCTTGCATATATATACATAGACTAAAATAAATACAAAGTGTCAACAGTATCACTCATGTCAATAATACATCAAAATGACTATACCGATGACTACATCATATATGAATATAGTTTTGGGATGATGGACCCGATGACTAGTGAATGCAGTGTAACATTCATCCCGGAACTGGGTGTCCAAAATAGCACATGGCTCACCAAAAGGAGTGTCCTGTAAAATAACTGGGAAGTGGTGGGGTAAGTCCAGAGGATCTCAGTGAGTGAGCTACAAAAATAAGAAAAGACATCAAAACAAAATAAGAAACCATTATACTAAAAGTCTTTCTGAAACCTTTCTTGAAAACCATTCTCTTCTTTTATCTGAAAACATTTTCTGAAAACTTCTGAAAAAGATGTCACTGGTACTCTACACCCAGGAAAATGACTCAACTGGGCGTGTCCGGGAATAACTGAACCGAGTCTCTAAAACTGGTGGTGCTCTATGCCCAGGAAAATGGCTCAACTGGGCGTCTCTGAAACTGGTGGTGCTCTATGGCCAGGAAAATGACTCAACTGGGCGTAGCCACAAAGCTGGGGGTGCGGATCTATGCTACCAACCAAGCTCTGAAACTAGGGTCTAGGGGCTTTACGTATCCCCATCCCCCTAGCCCTGCTCTACGTGTGCACACGGTCTAAATCCGTCAATTCCAACAGTTTCAAGTTACATATTGGGGTGAGTTTTTCCCTCATACCCCGAAAATATGAAAATACTGCTGATAAACTTAAAAAACTTTAAAAATCAAATCTCAAGAAACATGTATCGAAAAACTAAACAAGGTTATCGCCCTAAAGCTTTTAAAAGTAAGTTTTGGAATAAATCTTAATCTAAAACAAATAATTATAAAATCAACTTGCAAGAATATACGTCTCCACTCATAGGTTTAAGGTCTGACTAAGTTTCCTCTACGTCGTTGGGGAGAGCGCGACTCCTATCGAGTATCTACGAAGAATAGACAGAGTTAGAATTAACAATTATAATATATGGTCCATAATTTCATAAAATTCCTTAATCTAATTGGATTACCCCATTAAAACCTCTTTATCCCTCTAATAAATTAGTAAAATAACACCCCGACTTTTGATTACGCGATCGTCTCTTTAAAAAAAAAATGCTTCATGTTCGTCGCGTCGTGAAGCGTCGCTGTTTTGCTGGGCATATTCTGTCTCTTCGATCAATTCCCCAAACTCCAATCCAAACACAACCCAAACCAAATTATACTTCTACAATGCATCCCCAAGTAAATATATAATTTAATTCATCATTATAACACACTCCGAACACCCAAACATCATCAATTCCATCATTCTTACTAATCCCACAAACTCGAAAAACCCATCTAAAGTCACCCGAAATACCTATTTCTTCCTTACAAATCACCCAAACCTCAATATTATCAAGTAATTAACTTTCTACCATTATCTAACTACCAAAATACAAATCATTAGAATTTGGGTTGGAACCCTTACCTTGATTCAACTCCTATTTTTTTTCAAAAAATGCTTCAAAATCTCCAAGCTCTTTACTAGATTGGAGTAATGGAATTTACTAAGTTGTCAAGGTTGAAAACTAGAGAATAGGGAAAATTATTCCTTTATTGTTGTTGGCTGGAACGTGAGATGAGAGAAGAGTGAAAATGAGATAATTTTATTTTTATTTTCCTTTTTATATTTTCTACACACCGCACATCTAGTTTACAAGTAATTTATAGAAAAGTATAATAAAGAAAAAGGCTATTATGATATTATTCTTTGGGCCCAATATTGTGGGTTTGAAGTAATTATGGGCTTAGACTTCTCTCTTTTCTAATTCTTTAAGATTCGGTTTAAAATAAAATAATGGAAGTTAGACTTTACTAAAATAAATATTCATTACTTCTAATTGATTTTCAGAAATTACTTACTACCCCGGAAATGAAATGCAAAGCGTGAACTACAAAATTGGGGTCGTTACAAATTCTCCCCCCTTAAAATGATTCATCCTCGAATTAAAATGTTTAAAGAATATCCAACGTACCTTCATCTGTGAAGAGTTGGGGATATTGCTCTCTTATGATTTCTTCTAGTTCCCATGTAGCCTCCCGATCTTTGTGATGCTGCCAAATTACCTTGACTAAATGAATCCATCGAGAACTTAGCTTCCTTATCTCTCTACCCACAACAGCTACCGGTTGTTCTGAATAAGATAAGTCTTGATGGATATCAACTGACTGAGACTCCTACACATGGGATTCATCTCACAAGTACTTCTGTAACATAGACACATGAAAAGCTCGATGTATCTTGTCCATACTGGGTGGAAGCGCCAATTTATAAGCTCTTCCTCCAACCCTATGAAGTATCTCGAACGGTCCAATAAACCTGGGGCTAAGTTTACCCTTCTTACCGAATCTCAAGACTCATTTAAATGGAGATACTTTAAGAAACACCAAATCCCCCACCTGAAACTCCAAATCCTTCCTCCGATGATCTGCATAACATTTCTGACGACTCTGAGCTGTATTCAACCTCTCTATGATCAACTTTACTTTTTCCACAGCATCTTGTACCAAATATGGTCTTAGCATTTTTTGTTCCCCGACTTCAAACGATCCCACTGAGGATCTACACTTCCGTCCATACAATGCCTTGAAAGGTTCATCTGAATACTTGCTTGATAACTGTTATTATATGCGAATTCTATGAGGGGTAAGTACTGATCCCAACAGCCCTCAAAGTTAATCACTCAAGCTCATAACATGTCTTCCAAAGTCTGTATATTGCGCTCCGACTGACCATCGATCTACGGGTGAAAGGTTGTGCTAAAGTTCAACTGTGAACCCAAAGCCTCCTGAAATGACTGCCAAAACATAGAGATAAACAGAGAACCTCGATCTGAGACAATAGAAATAGGCACTTCATGCAATGATACTATCTCATCGAGGTATAGTTTGGCATACTGAGCTGCTGTAAAGCTAGTCTTCACTGGAAGGAAATAAGCTGATTTTGTTAATCTATCTACAATCACCCAAATAGAATCAAAACCCTTTAAGGTACGCTGGAGCCCCACAACAAAATCCATGGTGTAACTTTCCTGTCTGTCTCTGATGTATAGCTTTAACCTGCTGACAAGTAAGATATCTGGTGAGAAATTCAACTATATCCTTTTTCATGCCATCCCACCAATACAGATCTTTATGATCGTGATACATCTTGGTAATCCCAGGATGCATTGAATAAGATGAAGTATGGGCCTTTTCCAATATCAACCGTTTCAACTCTGGAACTGGAGGCACAAGAATTATATTATGCTTCCAAATAAGGTATTCAACTCTGGAACTGGAGGCACAAGAATTATATTATACTGGATGGAGCAATCATAGTCTTTTAATAACTCAACCCATCTTCTCTGCCTCAATTTGAGCTCCTTCTGGCTCTGGATATACTTGAGACTTTTGTGGTCGGTGAAAACTTCAAAATTCTCACCGTACAAATAATGCCTCCAAATCTTCAGAGCATCAATTATCGCAGCTATCTCCAAATCGTGAGTGGGGTAATTTTGCTCATATGGCTTCAATTGCTTGGAGGCATAATCAATTACTTTCCCTTTCTGCATCAATACACAATCTAGGCCCACTCTGGAAGCATCAAAATACACTGCAAATCCTCTTGATCCTGCCGGCAGTGCAAGAATATGAGCAGTAGTCAGTCGACGCTTGAGTTCCTGAAAACTCTTTTCGCATGCATCAGACCACTGATATTTCACATTCTCCTGAGTTAGCCACGTTAACGGAGCAGTTATCTGGAGAAATTCTCTACGAATTTTCTATAATACCCAGCCAATCCCGAAAAGCTATGAATCTCTGTTACGCTCTTTGGTCGATGTCAATTCTGAATAGCTTCAATCTTCTGAGAATCTACTCCAATCCATTCTTTGGACACCATGTGCCCCAAAAATACAACACTACATAACCAAAACTCACTCTTCGAGAACTTAGCATGTAACTTATGTTCTCTCAGTGTCTGCAGCACCTGATGCAAATGCTCTGCATACTCTGGCTAGCTACACGAAACACCATAATATCATCAATAAAGACTATCATAAACCGATCTAGAAAAGGTCTGAACACCATGTTCATCATATCTATAAACGCCGCAAGGGCATTGGTCAAGCCAAAAGACATTACTAAAAACTCGTAATGTCCATATCTAGTTTGAAAAGCCATTTTGGAACATCACTCTCCCTAATCTTCAACTGATGATATCCCGAGCGCAAGTCAATTTTTGAGAAACACTGTGCTCCCTACAACTGATCGAATAGGTCATCAATCCTTGGCAGTGGGTATTTCTTCTTGATCGTCACCTTATTCAATTACCGATAATCTATATATAATTTCAGTGTCCCATCCTTCTTTCTCATAAACAACACTAGAGCACCCCACAGAGATATACTAGGGCGAATAATGCCCTTGTTTAACAAGTCTTGCAACTACGTCTTCAACTCTTTTAGTTCAGCAGGAGCCATCCCATATGGAGGGATCGATATAGGTTGCGTCCCGGGAAAGACATTTATACAAAACTCAATCTCCTTATCTCGTGGTAACCCTGGCAACTCATCTGGAAACACATCAGGATACTCTTTCACCATCGGAATCTGCTCAAAGCTTTTACTCTCCGCTCTGTTATCCGTCAAAAAATCCAAAAAACCTATATTCTTCTTTTGAAGTAACTTGAATGCCTGAATATCTGATATCAAATTGTGAGGTACCACCATCCTATCTCTCTGATAAAATTTTACCGGTCTATCGGGAACATGCAAGGTAACGGTCTTCTCCATACAATCAAGTACCATATGGTGATTAGTTAGCCAATCCATCCCCAAAATAACATTGAAGCTCAAAATGTCCAACACTACCAAATCAGCATAAGAAAGGTATCCACCAATGTCTATAGAACACTGCCTCATACCTTGTGTAACTTCTATGTGGTCTCCTACTGGTGTAGCTATAATGATAGGGGAGTCTAAAGGCTCAACACTCCTATCCAACTGAGTAACAAAAAAAGGTGCCACACAAAAGAATGTGTAGCTCATGAATCAAATAATACTCTTGCTTGCATGGAATTAATCAACAAGGTACATGTGACCACCGCATTAGATGCATGTGCCTCATTGGGAGTAAGAGTGTACACCATGCCCTGAGGCCTGCTAAAAGAAGCATGTCCTCGATCACCGACTGGTTGTCCCCTTCTACCAACTGTTTGTCCTCTACTCACTGGCATCTCTTCTCCGCCTCATACATTTCTATTAGGCTGTGGCTGAGGCCTAGATGGGGCAGCACCGAAAGATAGAAACTGATATGCTGGTTGTAGGTTTCTATAATTAGTCCCAAAGAAAGTATAAGCCAATGAAACACACAAATTTATACATGCAAAGCTTGAAGCATGGCGGAATCATACTTACAAAGCTTGTGACGAAAATTGATGAAGAGAATGTTAGACATTATGACCCATAGCGTCACTGTTTTGTAAATGATATTGTATTATTGTACAAAATTAACTATGATGATAATGAAATTACCTTTTGTCGTTTTGTAAAATTATTTACTTTGATATATTAATGGCAAAAGTCCGTATGATTAGTTCCGTATTGAGATGATATGAGACAGTATCAATATAAAAGGTTTAATCATTAAATATCCCTAGTCGGAGTACTATCGAGATCGGACATCGATAATGCGGAATAGACTAGTATTGCATTTGTGCATGTTGTGAGGGCACAACGGCATAGTTCTCATATATTAAGTATTGGATACTTATGCAAGTGCGATAGGAGGTTGTGTTTTACCGATGATACGGAAAACAGCTTCGCTCTAGATAGACCCCCGGAATCCCATTGGTAGTATGTCTGCGTGTCTATGGGAGGCCGCATCAGGGTAGGTGTATATGGTCTAACCTGAGACTTGCATCGCTAGTACTTGCGACAATCAGTAAACTTTGGTTTTGGTGGTTGGGGACTTTAACCGGTTCTGTGTTCACCACTTCTGGGTTATCAGGAATCGTAGTGTACTGGGTGTGATGTCAAGATGGAAGTATCACTTCAGACATATGGAGTTGATGATCGCGCAGGACACAGAACTAGTACTCTATAAAAGGTTGCAACCGTCGGGACAATATGACTAGGTCAGGATTGTCCGATTTAAAGAGACTAGTTGTTTGATGTCCGATATATGTTTCGTACGGGGCAGACACACTTCCAGCCCCAGGCCTAACATGTGATCGTTCAATACTGGATCGATGTACGCGATACTACGGTATACTACGCTTGATATAGATCTAATATTCCAGTAAGAATATTCTGGAGAATTGGGTAGGCATGGAGCTTTGCTAGAAGCCAACCTTGTCTTGTAAATCGGTTAAAAACGTAGTACGAGGTACGTACGTGTTTGGATTATCCAACGACCGTATTTACTGCCAACATATCCGGAGATCTCTTGGGTCGCTTCCTGAAGATTCACCTATGATGTTTGATTCGAACTTTATTAATCTTGGATTAATTACGGAGAAACTTATCTTGGATAAAATGCCTTATTAGGAGAGAGAGAGATCGATTAATTGGAATTAATCGATAAAATAATATATTCGATATATTATTAAACGAAATTAGATTTCGACGCGGAATTAAAATCGGATTTTAATTTGGGCAAACAAATTAATTTAGAATTAATTCATTAGCGAACTGAATAGTAATTTCGTAAGGCGTAATTATTTAATTCACGTCGCGACGGAAATTCATTAATTCGGAATTAACGAAACCGAGCCCGAAAGTGTTTGCGGACACATTCGTATTTTGAATCGAGTGATATCCGTAAATCACATCGCGATATCTCATTACTTAATACGAATAGATGGTGGATGTATCTAGTCACCTTTGAGGGATGATACATTGTCTCTAATCTCAAAGTGTGGTAATGATGGCAAATGATGGATTTCATTTTGGAGGGAAAGCCATGCACGGTTTTTAAGGATTTTTTGCATTAAAAATTCTTTTGTCATTAGATATCATATCACTTTTCATTTCCTTTGTCTCTCACGGTTTTTGGCATGCAAAGGGAACAAAATTAAAAGTGAAACACTCTCTCTTCTTTCTCTCTTGCTCACGCCGTGAGCTGCACATACAAAGGCAGAAAATTGTTTTCTCATTCTCCATTTTTGCTAGCACAAGCAAGGAACAAAAGAGGTGATAGGGAAACGCATTTGGAGCTTGGAATACTCAAAGATTTGAAGCTTCTCTCCATCTTCTTGCTTGGCCGAAACTTCATCCTTAGAGGCTCAAGGATCCTCATCACCATTTTCGTCACATAGCTTTGTAAGTATGTTTCCGCCATCCTTCAAGCTTTGCATGTATGATTATTGTATTTCTATTGCTTAATCTTTCCTTGGGACTAATTATAGTAACCAACAATGGTATCAGAGCTAGGTTTAAGCATGAAATACATTAGGGTTAATTTGGGGAAAATTGATTGAAGCATGTTCTTGTGGAATTGGATGCTAAAGTATGCTTATATGTATGTTATTTGATATATTACATGATCAATTTTAACAAAAATGCATTGGATGATTTTTCCCCAAAATGTTGTCTTGGCCGAATGTGGAGGTGCTTCCATTGGATTGGATTTTTTCATGCATGAGCTTATTTGATGACTTAAGCATGTTTAAATGTATGATATTTGATATAATACATGATTAATTTTGAGAAAAATGCATTGGATGATTTTTCCCCAAAATTGATGTCTTGGCCGAATGTGAGGCACTTCCATTAAGTTGAATTTTGCATGCACAAGTTCATTGGATGATTTGAGTGTGCTTAAATGTTGTAATATGAAGTAATACATGATCAATTTTGAGAAAATTGTATTGGATATTTTTCCCCAAAATTGATGCATTGGCCGAATGTGTAGGTCATTTGAAGATTTGGAATTTTTCATGCACAAGTTTATTGGATAACTTAAGCATGATTAAATGTATGATATTTGATGTAATACATGTTCAATTTGAGAAAAATACATTGGATGATTTTTTCCCTAAAGTTGATGCTTGACCGAAAATTGAGGTTTTCACTATTATTGAATTTTTGCTTTCAAGTTCATTGGATGACCTAAAATCTATATGTATGTTAGATTAGTGATTCAATTGGATTGAAAAACAAATCGAACCGCAAAAATCTCTCTTGGCCGAATACAACATGACATGTTAAAGGACTTGATTTTTGTTCAAATAAATGTTAGACAAGTGTTTTGAACAATTGATGAATAATAAATTAAATTGGTATTTTTGAAATATTTGATTTAATGAATTAATCATGCAATTACACTTTAATCAATTGAATTTTAAAATTTGGAATATTAAAATTTAATTAATGGGCTTTTATGTTTAATTGGGCCTTATGGGCTTGAAATTGATTTTGTGGCACTTAAGGGTGATTCCTTATTTGGGCTTGGTAATTGGGTTTGACCCACATTGACCAAAGCCCAAGCCTTTATAAATCAATTGAAAGCCCATCGGACTTTAATTAAACAAACATTGGATGTTAGTTGGGCTTGGAGACCCAATTTGATAAGATTTAGAATCTAATCTTTAAAGCACATTAAAAGTGTAAACATTTAATTTGGAATTAAATAAATTGAATTAATATTGAATACCGCTTAAATTGGATTTAACGAGTAGTTCGATATAATTCATGAATTCGTACCTTATGTACTTATTCTCAAACGAGTTGGACTCGCGCAAAATCAAACCGTTGATTGAACATTGGATGATCATTTAAATAAAGACTAATTAATTGGATTTGATTGGTTGTATAGCATGTCTTGAATGAATATACATGTATGTGATGAATGAATAGTGTATAGCGGATGGATATTAGAAGGGAAAGGGTAATTTTAGAAATTATTGTAAATTTAGAATTTATAAATTGGACCTGCGTGTCCAGCCTTATCTCTTTTATCTCTTTGTATTCTCTTCTCACCTAATTCCCCTCAATGTAAATGAGGTTTCTCTTATTGTATTATGTAATTGGGTAGAAGTAGTATATTGCTAGCGGGGAGTGGAAAGGGAGTGATTTGTTCTAGGAACAAATTGTTTTATATATCCATCCGTATATCACTATTAATTTATTTTATGCACTTATGATGTGTTTAGAAGCATGCTTAAGGGTGTATGATGATGAGACCTAACAAAGATAATAAATTGATTGCCAATTACGCAAAAACCCTCAATTTATATTAAGCGATTATCCTTCCATTGAATGATTCTTGTTCAAGATCCAATTGGCATTGGTTTGTTGGCCAAAGTCAAGACCTTGTCAATTAGGATGTACTTGAATCATGAGAGTTTTGTTCCACATCGGTGTCTTGTCCAAGTTGTGATTTGTTGGCCAAAGTCAAGATCACTTCTTGTCCAACGACATTGATTACGAAACTATCCTTGTCAATGGGTCCCGCTTAACTGGAATCATTAGGTTTGTTGTGCCAAAGCCAAGGCCTAGATGATTCGGAGGAGGATATGGTTAGAAAATGTATAAGATACATTGGCATATGCAATATGTTTAGGACTTGGATGTCCACCTAACCGGATCTAGGAATTGGATTGGATCCAATTGATCTGTGAGATCTACCTAGTTAAATAGCATACAACTTGTTGGCCAAAGTCAAGGTTGTGTGTTATTTAACGGGATCCTAGCCCACTAGGAAATAGGATTTCCCGAGTTCTCAACAGAGGGTTAGAGACTTGATAAAAATAGTGGGAGGCTAGTATTGAATTTGCAATTTCATTCAGATACTTAGCCTTACGCGTCTTTCAAAATTATTTTGTTTAATTAATTAAAATTAGTTGGACTAATTCATTGTTATTTTTGTAACAGTTTGACTGTACCCATTTTATCGTTAACTAGATAGTTGGACTATCGTAGTTAAGATGGCAAGCAAGGTAAGTGTCCGAGACATCATCATGGGTGACAATGTCTTTAAGGGCACAAACTTCGCTGATTGGGAAATGAACCTAGGATAGTCCTTGGGGCTGAGAGGATGCTGTACACTATACAAACACCTCTCCCGCCTAAGCCCACTGATCCACTTGAGCTGGAGTTATGGAAAAACTCATGCAGTGATTGTGACACAGCTCAGGCTATTATGTTAGCTTCGATGACTCAGCACTTTCGTCGCCAAAATAGGGACTTGGATCCTTATAATATGATGGCTAGACTGCGAGATCTCCACCGCTCCAATAAGCGGATGGAGAGATATGAGTTGGTGAAGAAACTCTTCCGTGCACGAATGACTGAAGACGCATCAGTTGAGGCCCACGAGGCTCAAATGATCGCCGATATTGATGAGTTGGCCAATATGGGAATAGTCTTGGAGGCTGAGCTGACCGTAGATATGATCTTACAGTCACTTCCTGATACTTGGAAACAAATCATAATCAACTACAAGTTGATGGATACAGATGACACTCTTGGAGAACTGTTATCCATCTTGAAAGAGTTTGAAAAAGAACTCCACAAAGGGGGCAAGCGCGAGGCGCACTTTACATCGACCTCTCAGAGGCCAAAGGCTGGGCCCAAAGCTACTGGATGGGTGAGGAAGAAGAAACATAAGAAAAGGCTAAAGGCAAGTCGACAAAAGCTTCTGGGAAGCCAAGGGACAAATCTCAAGATGTCTGCCTCAACTGCGGCCAAGGGTCACTGGAAACATGACTGCCGAATGGGCAAATGACACAAGGAGGATATCAAGGCAGGCAAGGCACTAGCCTCTGGTATGTTTGTTATTGAGATAAATATGACTACTTCTAGTTTTAAAAATTGGATTTTTCATTCTGGTTGTGCTGCTCATATTTGTACTGATTTGCAGGATCTGCAGGATAGCAGGATGCTGACTTCAGGGGAGATGACCTACGAGTCGGAAACGGAACTCCAGTTGCTGTTTTGGCTGTAGGGACTTTTGTTTTGGAATTGCCCTCGGGGCATATGCTTAAACTTTTGAACTGTTATTATATACCTAGTTTGACTAGGAATATCATATCTGTATCTTTGTTAACCCAGCATGGGTACACTTTTGTATTTAGAAACACTGGGTTATTTATATAAAATGATGCAGAAATTTGCACTGCTGTTGCAAACAATGGCCTTTTATATTTTGAATATAAATGATCTCCTAAACATAAATAACAAACAAAAGGCTCAAAAGGAGTAATCTAAAAGATGAAGATTAGCTTCATGTGGCATTATCGTCTAGGACACAATCACAAGACTCGCATATCCACACTTTCGAGAGTGGGTACTTGGACGAATTTGATCTTAATTCTTATGATGTCTGCGAATCTTGTCTTTTAGGCAAAATGCCTAATCACCTTTTAGTGGTAAAGGTGAACGTGCCACAGAACTGTTAGCTCTCGTTCATAGTGAC
>SKCR01011414.1:0-13089 GCA_019454045.1 Zanthoxylum bungeanum | reverse complement strand
TGATGGAAGTTTGTAACTAGTATAGTTGTAAACATTCTTTCAAGGTTTTGAAACCATGTTGCTATCTAGAGTTGTTGACCCACTCTTAATGACCTAGATTTGATCTTGAGTTGTTTCATTGTGTTGAGACTTGAATTAGATGAAAGATTGATGATTGAAACATTGATTTAATGTAAATGGCCTAATTTGTCCAATTTGAGGAAATTGAAAAATTAGGGTTTTTAACTAATTCCAAATTTGGGGGTTTTCATATATGTTGAGCATTTGGGTGTGTATATGATGCATGCAAAGTTTCATGTTGATTGGATTTCATTTGGATGAGTTTTGAAGCATGAATGACCAAATGGTCAACTTGGGCACCAATGGTGCATTCGGCCAAGATAAGGAAAATTGGGGATTTTGGTTGCTTTGGTGTTTTGATGTTTTGAACATCATAAGTTCATCTTAGAAATGATTTAGAATCATTCAAATTGATTGGATCAATTTCGGACTAAAACGGACAAAAATACAAAGCAATGGTATTTCGGTAAATTCACTTAAAATTGTTTTATTGAATTTATTTTCATAATTAGATTATTGGAATATTAAATAAATATGTTTATTTAATTTATCCGAGAAAAAGTTTTGAAATCTGATGAAATCGGATTTCACCGCTTCCGCTGCGTTACCGGACTCACCCCCTAAATAACCCCTTCAGATACATCCATCTGTAATGGACAGGACCTCCCTTTCTAGCTTCATCCGGTAAATGCACAGCCAGATGTACCATGACATCAAAGAAAGCGGGTGGAAAAATTCGCTCCAGCTTGCATAGGATTATCACGATTCCTCGCTCAAGGTCATCAATAACAAATGTGTTTAATGTCCTCTGACACAATTGTTTAAAGAAGCCACATAGATCAGTACGGCGTCGCATACATTCGGGGGGAGATAAGGTCGAATGCCAACAGGAAGGAGAATCCCGAGCAACACATGACAATCGTGACTCTTTAATCCCGTTATTGTATCATCTATGACCAACGCCAATATTGGATGCATAATTATCAGGGAATTTAACCATTTTCAGCCAATCACAGAATGATTTTCTCTCGATTATTGAGCACATAACTAGCAGGAGGCTTAATAAAACCTCGAGAGGAGTCTTGTAAATGCAATTCACTGCGAATTCTAAGATCTTGTAGGTCCAATCTAGCATTTACAGTGTCTTTTGTCTTACCCGGAATATTGAATAGTGTACCACTAAACTCTCACAAATATTTTTCTCTATATGCATTACATCCAAATTATGTCGCAAACTCAGAGTCCCCCAATATTCTAACTCAAAGAAAATACTTTTCCTGTCCAATTCAACTCTTCAGGTAACCGTTTTCGATTTTTATCTCTATTATTAGGATGTTTACCTGGTGTGCTGTCTTTGAGATGTTGATGTTGGCAAAGTATGTCAAATGCAGACAATCGATTGGGCTTACTCTGAGGTTCATGTTGCCCGTTAAATAATTTACTCCTCCGCCAAGGATGACTCGACTCAAGAAATCTCCTGTGCCCCTGTGTATCCGATTTTATTCCGTAATCGTTGCGAAGGTGTTGATCCGCACAAACTGGACATGCCATGTATCCCTTAGTGCTCCATCCAAATAATGAACCATAGGCTGGAAAATCATTAATGGTCCATAATAATGCGGCATGCATCTGAAAATACTGCTCTTGAAGCTGCATCATAGGTATGCACACCCACATTCCATAATGTTGTAACTCCTCGATCAATGGTCTCAGTAAATATTTATATCTTTACCAGGTGAACATGGACCAGGGATAAGCAATGACATAAACATGAACGGATCCTTCATACATTTCCATGAAGGTAAGTTATATGGAATGACAATAACGGGCCAGATGCTATAAGAGTTGTACATATTCCCAAATGGGTTAAAACCATCAGAGGCAAGACCTAACCTGACATTACGGGGGTCCTCAGCGAAACGGGGGTACATGTCATCAAATTCCTTCCATTCGGTTCCGTCCGCAGGATGTCTAAGTATGCCCTCCGCACCGATCCTCTTTTCATGATGCCACATCATATCAGTCGCTGTGTGTCGTGACATGAACAATCTCTGCAGCCTGGGCGTTAAAGGGAAATATCGCAATATCTTTTGAGGCACTTTCTTCCCCATACCACGGACTTTGTACCGACTTTCACCACATATCGGACAATGTTCAAGTGATTCATACTCGGCACGAAATAATACACAATCAAACTTACAAGCATGAATGGATTCATACCCCATTCCCAGATCACGCAACATTTTCTTTGCCTCGTAGTACGACTTAGGCAATTCGCTTCCAACCGGTAACATTTGGGCCAGTAACTCTAACATCATATCGATACTTTTGTTGGTCATTCTGTTGATCACTTTAATGTGTAATAATTTCACAACGAAATTCAAGATCGACATTCCAGCACCTTCGAATGGAATTTTTTTTGCCTCATCAAGTAGTTCACTAAATAAATTTTGATCATTTCCACTTAACACTGGCATGTCGCCACTAACACTATGACCAAGTTGTGGACCTTGTAAGTCATGCAAAATATCGGCGATCTCATCGTTTGCAGGTTGATTGTAACTACTGCTCCCTTCGCCGACATCAAAAAACCGTGACTGAGAATGATACTGCTCACCGTGATAAATCCACGTACGGTAAGTTGGTGATATTCCTTGCATGTATAAATGATTATGAACTTCATCTAACCGCTTCCTTTTCCTATTCAAACA
This sequence comes from Zanthoxylum bungeanum, assembly GCA_019454045.1. Lineage (NCBI taxonomy): Eukaryota > Viridiplantae > Streptophyta > Magnoliopsida > Sapindales > Rutaceae > Zanthoxylum > Zanthoxylum bungeanum. The sequence goes on along the minus strand of SKCR01011414.1, from coordinate 10,318 downwards.
ATTTGCACATGGACAACGAACACGACCTTCTGCATCAATGTGTTGCTTTGCGACTTCCATAAACTCAGACACTCCATTACGATATTCAACACTCAATCTATCCAGAGAGCTCATCCAATTTCTATCAATTTCAGCAGAATACCTAAATATAATAATATAATTATTAGATATCATTTTACAGTAATCAACATTACTAATTCAGTAATACTTAATTTAAGCATATATATATATATTTGGTTGATAAATTAAATATGTTTACAAAAAAATTATATTTTATAATTAATATACTTACTCTACATATATGAATCATAAATCACTAACAAACAACATATAAACAACATATAATCATAAAAATTGAAAATAATAAAGAAATATGAAAGAATAATTACCTTATCGAAAATTGATTACAATTTTATTGAAAATTTTTAGGAGAGATGTGAGGCTGTAGAGGAGAAATTCTCAGATTTCAGAGGATGAAAATGAAGAGAATGAGAGAAAAAACAGAGGGGGAGAAGGGTTGGTGACCATCTGCATTTTAATCTATCTTTAGCGTCGAATACACCAATTCGACGCTAATTGTTTCCGTTTTTAGCGTCGAAACCGTTTTTTTCGACGCTAAATATCAAAAATTAGCGTCGAATTTAATTTAGACGCGAAAGAATCAAGGATCTGTCGGTGGAAGCTTCATAACTCTTTAGCGTCGAAAATATGTTCGACGCTAATAGTATTATTTTTGGCGTCGACTAAACAATTCGACGCTAATTGTTTCCATTTTTAGCGTCGAAACCGTTTTTTTCGACGCTAAATATCAAAAATTAGCGTCGAATTTAATTTAGACGCGAAAGAATCAAGGATCTGTCGGTGGAAGCTTCACAACTCTTTAGCGTCGAACATATTTTCGACGCTAAAAGTATTATTTGTGGCGTCGAATATTCAAATTCGACGCTAATTGTGTACGTTATTAGCGTCGAAACCGTTTTTTTCGACGCTAAACATAAAAAATTTAGCGTCGAATTTAATTTAGACGCGAAAGAGTCAAGGATTTGTCGGTGGAAACTTTATAAACCTTTAGCGACGATATATGTTCGACGCTAAAAGTATATTTGTGGCGTCGACTCCTTTTTTCGACGCTAAAAGTGTAATATTTGGCGCCAAAAATTATTGCAATAATAAATTATTCAGCGTCGAATAGTATTCGACGCTAAAGTTCTGTTTTTAGCGTCGAAAAATATTGTCGACGCTTAAAACATTAATATACTGCGTCGAAATTTTATTCCGTCGCTAAAAATATGACATATAGCGTCGAAAATGATTTTCGACGCTAAATCTCACTTTTAGCGTCGAATAATGTTTCGACGCTAAATATTTGGACGCTAAAAGCCATAATTCTTGTAGTGGGTTCACAGGGGTTCTAGCCACATTTAGATCCCCTTTGATATATTTATCAAGTATCTTCTCAATATAATGAGTCTGAGATAATATATATCCGTCTGATGTCCTATAAATCTTAATTCCTAGGATCACATCAGCTACTCCCAAATCTTTCATATCGAATCTGCTAGATAACACGTTTTGGTAGACTGAATCATTTCATGATTACTACCAATTATCAGCATATCGTCTACATAGAGACACACAATGACATATCTTTTTCGAGTTGATTTGGTGTACACACCACTTATCACACTCATTGGTTTTGAACCCACTTGACAACATCTCTTTGTCAAATTTCTCATGCCATTTTTTTAAATAATTAAAATAAATGATAAAAACTTTATTTTTAACAAAAAAATAATGAAAATTATTTAAAATAAGAATGATTTAAAATTGTTAAACTAAGCAAAAAAAAAATAATTAATTAAGAAGGATTCGCTTTAAATATAATTATTTAAATTAACTTTGCAATTGTTAATAATGTAAAATGTATTCCTTATGAGAGAAAATATTCAAATATTAAGTTAGAGAAAATATTCAATCTGGTGAAATTTGGATAGGACGTGTTCTCACCTTTAATCTATGCCACTTTATAATTTATAATCTACTGTTGGTGTTGTGAGTGAATGCTTTATTTGCAATTACTTTCGATTCTAGTTGGTCCTACATGTAAGTATTTTTCTAACGTAATTCCTTTTATTTTACCAGATTGGAGGCTATAGTAAATACATGATTCCAAGTTCCAACTGTAGGTATATTTTACTTGAAGAAATTCTAAATTCTGCATTTATGATAATTAGAAGACATCTTTAGGGGATAAAACTTTACTAGTGCCACAAAATCCAACTCCTTTTTCCATTATATCTAAATTGAAAATTCAGTTAAAATTAGAATTAATCTGATGGTGCTACAAAAAATCATGTTCTGTATAAAAGAGCACAAATAATTCTTGGAACATAAGAAAATGTGCTTCTCTGAAATAAAATTTTTAATTCTAAAAAATGAAGTTGTTTTATTCTTTATTTTTCTCAATTATTCTAGAAAGCTTTTTTTTTTTTTTTTAATGTTCATTTCTCAGAGAACATCATTTTTCGACTTCAGATATTCAGCTAATAAGAGAGCAAATTGTGAATTATGTTTTAGTAAGGTGTTTCAAATTGATTCAACTCATCGAACCTCTTTTTGAAAATGAGGGAAAGTATCAAAAGGAAACTCAAGTACTCTGTCTGGCTTTTTAATTAAGCTAATTCTGTTCTGTCATTTTGTTGCAATATATTTATTAAGTACTCCTCTGTCTTAACTGATAAAAAAAGACTCAAGTTGAAAAAACACAGCTAAGTTAATTTTCAAGTTTTGCTTCTGTTTCTTGTCTTTTACAGTCACTACTTTAATACTATCAACATAATAATAATAATAATAATAATAATAATAATAATAATATAATAATAATAATAATAATAATAATAATAATAATAATAATAAGCATGTCAAGAAAAATTAAGTGAACATAACAGAATTGAATAAAGAAAATCGAAACATGTGGAAAAAAAATCCTCTGAACTTTATTAATCAATTACATTAAAATGAACATATTAGGTTGAATTTGTACAGGAACACAGTAATTAATAGCACAAGGATGGGGCAAAAATATTGAATGGCGAGGAATCGACAAAATCTTGGCCCCACAAACATATTTCTTGGAATCTTGATAATTCTCTCATCCAATGCATATAAAATCCCATCAAATAATCCTTGTTGAAACATAAATTTCTCCTTCATCTTGGCAAACACAGTAGCCGTCAGCAAGCTATCTGAGCCCGCATTGTGAGCCTCGCCAAGTCTCTCAACACCCAAAATCTTTGCAAGTTTACTTAACCCAAGATTGCCACCCAGTAACCCATCGCAGTATTTGGCAACAACTTTAACATCGAAAACACTTTGAAAATATCTTGTTGCACCCACTGCAAAAACTTTGGCACTCTGTGGCAACAGATGGTTGGTGAACAGTCTAGTGATGTGGGCTAAATCATACAACCCATGGAAAGTGACCCATTTGAGGTTCTTGTGTTTAGACAAGATTTCCAAGAACTTGGGCACAAATACGCACTGGGGAATCCATCTCTTCGAATCTTGGCAAAGTTGATGCCGTTGTTTTGCAAAAGCGTAATAGATTCTTCAACGCATGGGTCTTTCTTGATATCAAATTCGGAAAAGTTGAACTCCCATGTATCTCCAATATTGCCATTGTCATCAGAAAGGGTGATGCCGAGTTGAATGATCTTTGTATTGTCCACATTGAACTTGAGGTTATTGTAAACGACTGCAGCTGGTGCGTCTCTGGGAGTGCTGCAAAGGAACCCTGGGAACTCTGTATCAATTGATAGGATGTTAAATCGACGCAAAGACGCATCAAATTTGTCACTTTCTTGCCGAAAATTCTGTTTCCAAACACTGAAAATCATCTTGTAAGAAGAGAGAAATGAATCAATCGACCAATAAATGAAATGAACTATCAAACTAACATATATTTATAGACTTTTGTTTCCATGTAAGATAAGGACATAAGGTTTCCTATAGTGTAATGATTACTAAGGTTTCCTAATATAAGGGTAAAGAGTCATTAATGTGATATTATGGTCTAATCAAATCTTTGAGAGGCTCCAAAATCCTTCAAGTTAGTTATGAGTAAACCTACTTTCATTAGGTAGAAAAATTGTTTTTAAAAAAAAAAAAAATTAATTTATCAATATATTTTTTTTATATATTTTATGGGTTTTATATTATTTGGACGAACATTGTATATGTTTGTATCGTTCCTCGGAAATGGGTTTTCTCAATTGTTTTATTAATGAATTGTATATGTTTGTTTAAATATGAAATAAAGTTGAAAGTTTTACTTCTTTAATCTGAAGAATGAAATGAGTATAATTTTATAACCATCTCATGATTAATAATTCAATTAATTATTATAATTTATAATTTATAATTATAATTTTAGCATTTCAAAGAAGTAATTGATTTAGCGTTTGACGAGTGATCCAAGGAGTTCTATGGTACCTTTTTCATATTTTAAAAGAGGTATCTCAACAATTTTCAACCTTTGTCCTTGAGCCATGATATGAATGAGTCAACTTCACTGATTCATTCTTTAATCTCAATTCAAATATGGGTTTGATTCACACTCCATATTCTGAAAAATATTTACCATATATTTTTCATCTTGTAAATGATCGATCGAATAAGAAATGAAATAAATGAACTATCAAATTAACATATATTTATAGACTTTTGTTTCCATGTAAGATAAGGACATAAAGTTTCCCTATAGTGTAATGATTATTAAGGTTTCCTAAATTTCTTTTTTTCTTTTTTTAAGATAAGAGGTGTATAAAGTTTGAATTTAATTTTTTATCTATTTATTTTTTTCTCAATATTCGATCCAGATGAGAAGTTAAATGGAACTACTTGAAAACTACCAGATCATCTTACGAGCAGCTTAGACCATCTCCAATTGAGAAAATGAAATATGAAAGAGATAATTAAATCATTTTTTTAGCATTTCAAAGAAGTAATTGATTTAGCGGTTGACGAGTGATCCAAGGAGTTCTATATATGGTACCTTTTTCATATTTTAAAAGAGGTATCTCAACTATTTTCAACCCTTGTCCTTGAGCCATGATATGAAACGAGTCAACTTCATTGATTCATTCTTTAATCTCAATTCAAATATGGGTTTGATTCACACTCCATATTCTGAAAAATATTTACCATATATTTTTCATCTTGTAAATGAATCTATCGAATAAGAAATGAAATAAATGAACTATCAAATTAACATATATTTATAGACTTTTGTTTCCATGTAAGATAAGGACATAAGGTTTCCTATAGTGTAATGATTATTAAGGTTTCCTAAATCTTTAAAGCAACAGATATAACAGTGAATATAAGGGAAAAAGAGTCATTAACGAGATATTATGGTCGAATCAAATCTTTGAGAGGCTCCAAAATCCTTCAAATTAGTTATGAGTAAACCTGCTTCCATTATGTAAAAAAAAAATTAAATTAATTTATCAATATATTTTTTTTATATAATTTTGTGGGTTTTTATATTATGTGGACGAACATTGGAAAATGAAATGAGTTTGTTAGTTAAACTGAAGGGGTTTTATGGCGGAAATCCGGTAACGCAGCGGAATAGTGGAAAATCAAAATTTTCCGGTTTTCTTCATTTTTCTTGGATAAATTAAATAAACTTATTTATTTAATTATCCAATTATTAAATTCTGAAAAATTACACAAGAAATCATATTTCTTGGTAATTACCGAATTACCTCATAACTTTGTAAATTGATCATTTTAGTCCAAAATTATCAAATATAATTTTGGATGATTCTAAATCATTTCTAAAATATTTTTCAACACATCTAATGCATCAAAATCAGATATCACACAAATCCCCAATTTTTGAGCTAATTGCCGTGAGCACCCCAATTTTCCAATTAATTAGAATTTGGTCCATTTTGTTTAAAACAAGCCAAGATCAAATTCAATCAACCTAAAATTTTACATGCATCATATTAATATCATAATACATCACATATATGAAAAGTCCCAAATTTGGAGTGGGTTATGAACCCTAATTTTTCAATTTAATCAAGTTGACCAATTTAACCAAATCTGTAAGATCCAATACTTTAATCCATTCAATACTTCACCAATCTTTCATCCAAGTTCACAAACAAATATACACAACTATAAGAAAAGAGAGAAAATCAAAGTAACACAAAATGATGCCACGCATGTTAGAAACAATTTCCATGTTGAAGGTTTTGAAGAAATACATACAAAAATCAAATATTTTCAAGCTTTTTTCTTTAAGTCTCCAAGCTTCTCTCTCAACTTCTTTTATGTTTATTTTTGTGTATATTGAACTTATCAAACCCTAAAATGAAACAAAATAATTTATATCTCCACATTTAGCCTTGGCCGAATTTGGTGAATAAATAATATCTATATATATTTTTTTCACTTAAATGCCTTTACAACTTGTTAACTTTATCATTAAACCATTTAAAGCTTATTCAACAAGTCAAGTAAAGCATCTTTAAGTCATCTCAATAATTATCACAACTTAGGATATTTATATTTTTAATTATTTATTATTTAACAATTAAAAAATTAAATAATTATTTAAATACAAATATATTAAATATATGTATTATTTACATTAAATATCAAATACATATATATTTATGATATTAGTCAAATATCTCAATTTGACAATTATTTAATGTATATTAGATAAAATCTAACATTAAATGCAAATACACAAAAATTAGGAAATGACTATTGGGTCCCTTCACATGTATTTTTTGTTTAACCTTTAAACGACTTATAAATAATCAATATTATTTATAAATGTTGTCCTAGTGCTTTACGAGTATATTTCATTAGTGAGACTCTCTAGATTCAGACATATCCGTCATGAAATCTAATTTCATGTCCATAATTTACCCACCCGTAAATTATGACGACCACAGATAAACTCGCTGAATCATACAGGTCGAGGTCATGGCATATGTATAATTCCTCCGTCACAGGTATCCGGATATATCCCAGAGATATAGATGTAAACGTCAAATCTCTATAGGGACTATCCCGTCGACATCTCTATTAGCAATCTCAAAAAGAACATTTAGAACTGACTTCTAAAATGTACCATGGGCCCATGGTTTTTATCTGATTGCTAATCATATATGGACTACCTATGCTTTGTACACAGAACTGACGGATCCTATCTCGACACACACAGGACACCATGTGGATCTATCCACACCCAACGAACCGGCGGTGGTCTGTTCTAAATAGATCGGTGACGTGACTGCCATCTAAGTGTGGAAGATGTCTCATGTGCACACATTGGTATTTCAAGTCTAAGAATCACAAATGCTACTCAACCCGTGAAGATTCTTATTGAGGTTGGTATACCATCCATCAAGAATCTTCGGTGAGTCGTTCAGTGTTTATCCGCTATAAACACCTACACGTTTATACGAGTCTCCAAGACTCATGATTCATTGAGAAACCATTGGAATCATAAATTCCAATATACGATATGTACCGGTCTCAACGTGTTTACTTTACTGACTAAGTAGTGTAAACCTTGACCAGTAACTGTCTGAGAATGACAACATCATGATACAACTCAATGTCAGTTGCAACGCTTTTGCAACAGTATCATGACTAGTTATCTAATGTCTATTACGTCTTTACCATATTAAAAGATATATTATATTATAGAAATTGCTTGTATTATTTATAATAAAACATTTTACATAAGTATATACAAGGAATTACAAACGGGAATTGGCGCTCTGAGCACCAACCCCAACAAAAACTCTCACATGCTCTAGTGTCAATATCGATTGTATCTAATACCCATCTACTCCACGTGTTTATCAAACAACTTCGGAGGTATGGCATTCGTCAGCGATTTTGCTACATTATCTTCACTCGGTACCTTGCACACGACAATATCCCCTCGCGACACAATCTCTCGAATAATGTGGTACTTTCGTTCCACATGCTTCGACTTTTGATGCGCCCTCGGTTCCTTTGCTTGCGCAATGGCTCCAATATTATCACAGTATAACGGAATCACATTCTCGATACTTCAGACAACTCCTAATTCTGTGATAAAGTTCCTAATCCATACAGCTTCTTTTGTAGCTTCAGAAGCTGCAATGTATTCCGCCTTTGTGGTGGAATCCGCTGTTGATCCCTGTTTGGAACTCTTCCAGCAAACTGCACATCCGTTAAGGGTAAAGACGAATCCAGATGTAGATTTTCTATCATCGGGATCCGATTGGAAGTCGGAATCCGTATACCCGTTAACTTGCAGTTCACTTCCTCCATAAATTATCAACTTATCCTTAGTACCTTTACGATACTTCAGGATATGTTTAATGGTCATCCAATGGTCATTTCCTGGATTGGACTGATATATACTAGTTACGCTAACAGCGAAACTGATATCAGGCCTCGTACATAACATGACATACATTATGCTACCCAAACATGAATCATAAGGTTGGTTAGACATTCTAACCTTCTCATCTTCTGTTTGTGGACTCATCTTCTTAGAAAGATGAATCTCATGTCTGAACGGTATGTTTGTTGTCTTACAGTTACCAAAATTATACTATTCCAAGATCTTATCTATGTACGTTGATTGGGATAACCCAATCAGCTTCCTTTATCAATCTTTATAGAGTTTTATCCCTAAAACATAGGAAGATTCTCCCAGGTCCTTCATGGAGAAATTCTTACAGAGATATGCTTTGACGCTTTGTAACATTCCTATATCATTCTCAATGATTAGGATGTCATCAACATGGAGGATTAAAAATACGACCATGCTCCCACTGACCTTCTGATATACACAAGATTCTTCCGTATTCTTGAGAAAACCAGACGATCTAATAATCTCATGGAATCGAATATTCCAACTTTGTGAAGCTTGTTTAAGTCCATAAATGGACTTCTTAAGCTTATATACCATACCCGAGTTTTCGCTGGACGTAAAACCTTCCGGCTGTTCCATAGAGATTTCTTCATCAAGAAATACATTTAGAAAAGCCGTTTTGACATCCATTTTCCAAATCTCGTAGTCATGATACGCAACTATAGAAAACAAAATCCTAATAGACTTAAGCATGGCTACTGGTGAAAAAGTTTCATCGTAGTCGACGCCAGGTCGCTGTGTGTAACTTTTTGCTACCAGTCGGGCCTTGTAAGTTTTAACCTTACCGTCAAGCCTGTGCTCCCTTTTGTAAACCTATTTACAACTGATAGGAACAATTCCTTCGGGAAGCGGAATCAAGTCCCAAACTTGATTCTCATGCATTGAGTCTAACTCGAATTTCATGTCCAACATCGATTCTCTATAGGTGAAAGGATCTGTCTCTTCTACTAAGAGAACATCTAGACTCTTTTCTTGCATCAAATACAAGCGTTCAAAAGGTCTAGATACTATTTGTGACCTACGGAGTGTGTGTGTTGAAGGTCCTTCATCCACTTAAACTTCAGGTTCCTCCGTTGGTTCGTTGTTTTTAGGTTGGACTTCGTCAAGTTCAACATGTCTATGATTACCAAATTCTGACAAAAATTCTACTTCTAGAAATTTTACGAAGCGAGCTACGAAAATATTTCGATGCTCGGTATCATAGAACAAATATCCCCTTGTTTCCGAAGGATATCCAACAAACCTAAACTTTTGCCATCGAGGCGAAAGCTTATCTTGCTGAGTCACCCTGACATAGGCATGACAACCCCAAACCTTAATATAACTAAGATTTGGTCTCCTACCGGTCCATATCTCATACGGAGTCGTAGGAACAGCTTTTGAAGGAATCTTATTCAAAAGATGTGCAGCTGTTAAAAGAGAGTAGCCTCATAAGTAATAGAGCAAATCTGTGAAACTCAACATTGATCGGACCATATCCAATAAAGTCTGATTTCTCCTCTCAGACACTTCATTGTGCTGTGGAGTACATGGAGGAATATATTGAGCGAGAATCCCATTCTCCTTCATATAATCCATGAACTCACTGTTCATATATTCGTCACCTCGATCAGATCGAAGACATTTAATATATTGACCAGTTTGTTTTTCTACTTCATTTCGGAACTCTTTGAACTTTTCAAAGGTTTCTGATTTATGTCGCATCAAATAGACATAACCGTACAATGATAGATCATCGGTAAAGGTAACGAAGTACGAATAACCAATGTGAGCAGTCTGACTTAGTGGACCACATACATCAGAATGTACGAGTTCCAGTAAGTTAGTGGCACAATGTCCAACACCTGAAAATGAGGC
>SKCR01011413.1:0-13170 GCA_019454045.1 Zanthoxylum bungeanum | reverse complement strand
AAACTACATCATTAAATCAAATTTAACATGTATTTAATACTAATTCATTATTCAATTCAAATTAAACATTACACTTTATTTAATAAACCTTTACGATTTAAATTCCAAATTCAATCGCGTCGGGACTCAAAGCCCGATTAACGTCCAACGTCAATTCAATTGAACTCCAATGGGCTTTAACTAATTTCTTTAGGCATGGGCTTCGGCAACCAAAGCCCAATAGTGGAATCACCCAAAATGCCTTAGAATCAATTTCGGCCCATTAGGCCCAATTAAACATTAAAGGTTCATTAGTCGCAATTGGGCTTTATGGTTAAGGTTTTGGGCCCAATTGGATCCAATCCATTTGGCCTAACCAAACTTGATAAATCAAGCCCAAAAGGCCCCAATTACATCAATTCAAGCCCAAATCCAATTAAGCCTAAATATTAAATTACACTAATCCAATTACGCAATTTAATTACCTAAAGTGCATTACGATGATTAATAACCTAAATTGATATTTCCGAAGCACCAAATTAGTCCAATTAATCATACTCAATTCATTATCACATTTCAAACACACATAATGAAAAATCAAACCCATATTACATGCTTCTAAGTCTCGGCCAAGGAAGGTTATTTTGTCCGATTTGAATTCAATCCGATTAATTACACAATCGACAACGTATTAACTTCCCGAATGATTTCATATACATCCAATGTTCATAAAATCAAAATTACCAAGACATTAAAGGGCATTGTAGATTCGGCCAACATAAGGAATTTAAGGTTTTTGTTCATTTAAAATTAAATCCAATTCAATCTTAAATTAACATCATCCTACTCCATTACAACTCATCCAATGAATTAACAATGAGAAATTCCAAGAATTCCAATATCATTCATATTCGGCCAACACCATCAAATTGGGGAAAATTATTCCAAATCAATTTTCGTCAAATTAGTCCAACCAATATGAATTTAAACATGTTATAGCATACTAAAACAAGCAATTTATTCAAATCATGCTCAACAAACATTTACCCAAATTTTAAGCCCTACATTTTTCATGCTTGCAACATTAGCTCTCGATGCCATTGTTGGTTTATTCTAATGTCCCAAGATCAAATCAAGACATGAAAACATGCGTGAACACATCAACGGAGGTAGCGGAATACTCACATTGATCGGTTGAGTCGGGTCGGTTTGAAGACGAATGAAGCCCAAAAACGCACTGCCCTTCACGCCAAACTGCTGGCAGTCCACTGCCCTGCAAAACAGAAATTTGAGTGAAGAAACGGAGCTCCTAGCTTCGTCGGATGGATCCCGTCTCATGGTCGAACCTCCCTACCACCTTCGCAAGACTTGTAAGTGTGCTAGCACTTGATTTTTCACCATGAAAATCACTCTTTGCTTCCCTAAAGTCCACGCCATTTCTGGTTCCAAACCAGTCCAAGAATTTCTTCATTTGGGCGTGTGAGAGAAGAGAGAGTTTTGAGAGGAGAGAGATGAAATTGTGTTATATTAAAAGATTTACCAAAAATCAATTTATATTTATGCCATAATGTTTATTAAATAAATAATAAACTTATGACACAAAACATGCAATGGCTTAGAGTGTCAAACACTCAAACTCCATGCAAAACCATTGAGTGTATTGTACACAATCTTCATGCAATGCATTAGAATTAAATAATGCATAATATGACATGTGTCATGTGGGCCCCACACGTTTCCAAATGAAAGTGGGCCCACGTGCACTCACGCGTTCGGGTTCGATATTTCCGAAATACCGAGCTTACGTCGCGACGTTAATTAAATCGAATAATTGCGGCTAGTGAAATTATTATTTACGTCGCTAACGAATTAATTCTAAATTAACTCCTTTGCCCGAATTAAAATCTAATTTTAATTCCGCGTCGAAATCTAATTTCGTTTAATATATCGAATATATTAATTTACCGATTAATTCCAAATTAATCGTTATCTCTCTCTAGACGATATTTTATCCTAGATAAAATATCTCCGTAATTAATCCTAGATTAATTTTCTCTCTCTTCTATAATAATCCCAGATTATTCAAGAGTGCGAGTTGTGCGTCATCGGTGGATTATCGGGAAGCGACCCATGAGATCCCCGATAATCTGGCAGTAAATACGGTCGTCGGAGTATCCGAATCACGTACGTACCAAGTACTACGTTCTACCGATTTACGAGACAAGGTCGACTCCTAGCAATGCACCAAGTCTTCCCAAGTTCTCCGGACATATTCATCAAAGAATATCAAAGATCTGTATCAAGCGTAGTATACTATTATGTATTGTGCGTATCGGCCCAGTATCAGATAATCACGTGCTAGGGCTGGGGCTGGATAAGTGTCTGCCCCGTCCGAAACACATATCAGATGTCTGGTAACTAGTCTCTATAATCGGATATTCATGACCTGGTCATAATATCACGATTGGATGCGCATCACTGAAGAGCACTAATACCGTATCCTGCGTGACATCATCTCCATTATGACTGGAGTGACACTTCCGTCTTGACATCACATCCATACACTACACTACGATTCTCTGATAAACCCAGAAGTGGTGTACACAGAACCAGTTAAGATCCCCCACCACCAAAACCAAAGTTTACTGATTGTCGTAAGTATTAGCGATGTAAGTCTCAGGTTAAGACTATACACACCTACCTTGATTTCGGCCTCCCATAGACACCTAGTCATAATACCAATGGGATTCCGAAGGGTCTATCCAGAGCGAAGCTGTTTCCCGTACCATCGGTGAAACACGACCTCCTATCGCACTTGCACAAGTATCCAATACTTATATATATGAGAACTATGCCGTTGTGCCCTCACAACGCGCACAAGTGCAATACTAGCCTATTCCGCATTATCGATGTCCAGTCTCGATAATACTACGGCTAGGGATATTTAATGATTAATCTTCGTGGGACTGATACTGTCTCATATCATCTCATCTCAATCCAGGAACTAATCATAGGGACCTCTCTTCATTTATATATCTATGGTGATCTAATCACAAATGATGAGAGTGCAATTTCCTTATTACATAGTTAATTTGCTACAACAACACAATGATCTGTGCAAATAGTGACGCTATGGGTCATATTATCCAACAAAGATCTGGTATCAACCATTCCTAACCATTTGGGTAAGGCGTTAACGCCTATGTGACCAAGCCGCATATGCCAAAGTTCAGTATCATTAATTACAGGTAAGCTATGTTTATTAACTCCAGTATTTAAAATATCTATTGAAGTTTGCAATGTATAATGACCATACTGGTTTGGACAACTAAGGATCTGAATATTATTTCTATCATATAAATATAAAGAACTGTTCTTAATATTAATACAAAAGCCTTCTATATCCAATACAAAAAGTGATATAATATTAGCTACACATCCTGGTACAAAATGGCAATTCATTTAACCAAAATGTCCCATTCGGTAATGAGATCTCGCATACTCCCACTGCAACTGTATCCAAAGAGTCTCCACTCCCGAATCGCAACTGCATCTCTCCAGGCTTCAGCCTTCTACTTTCCTTCACCACCTGCAACGATTCAAATGTGAATGAGACAAGCAGAATCTAAAATCCAGCTGGATCTAACGGCTTCACAAGCCAAAGATAAATCAATACTGGAAAATAAATGTACCTGACGTAAATGCTCTATCTCTCCTCAGCTGGGCGATGTAATCAGGACAATTCCTTTTCCAATGCCCGACTTTGCCGCAGTGGTGGCATTTGTCTTCAGAAGCCCTCTTGGGCTTAGCTATCTTTGCATGTTGTTGAGACCGAAACCCTCTTCTCTTCTTTCCATTTCTTCTTATTTCCCTTTGACCATGTCTGGGAAGAAGCAGAGAGAGAAGTAGGTCTCGGAGGGTGAGTCGGTACTCCCTTCTTGAGGTCTTATTATTCTGCCGCGAGCAACATCCTATGTAGCTCTTGGTAGGTACAAACAACAGTCCCATTCATGTTGAAGTACATCACGAACTGGCGATATGAAGCTGGAAGTGAACCAGAATGACACTCCTACTGAGAATGTCATTCAGATGAGATTATGTTGCCTAAATTGATTGATCAAATCGATCATCTGAAGAACATGTGGGCTAACATCTTGTCCCTCATCCAGACGCGCATGGAACAGTTCTATTGCGACTTTGTGAAAAATCACTTGTTCTTGGTTCTCAAACGATTGTCTCAATCGCCTCATCATATTATACGAATCTAACATGCCATAGTATTGTTTCTTGAGTTTCGGAGACAGTGAACTAATGATGTACGATTTAACCCTTAAATCATCATCCTTCCAAGTTTCAAAAACTTGGCGTTCCTCCTCCGTAGCATCCGCACCCACAGCAAGGGGCAACAGACCCTCAAGAACATATACCAGCTTTTCGAAATCGAGGACAATCCTCAAATCCAATTCCCAGTCAGCGAAGTTCTCAGCGCCTTTAAGTTTGTTCGCATCAAGCATACGGGTAAACTGATTTGTGGATTGTGCCGCCATCGCAAATCTATCATATAGATCACGAAAAACGGTTAGCAGAAATTAAGCAGTTTCATATAATATCAAAAGCATAAATTAGATCATGGATTTTTAATCTAAAATGCCTCTCCCACTAAATCATGCAATACTGTAATCCCCAAACAGAATACAAAGATTTAATAATTAAATTAAATAAAAATAGTGAAAGGTGGATCCCGTGAATATATTTTGGCTCACAGCAGAGGCACAGTCTCGCCTACGTATATTCATCAGATAGACAACTCATTTGTCAATCACTCAATAGTGACTCCTAAGTTTCCGGTCCTGGCTGTTTCTCGTTGTCGCTGCTAAGGCAGGCCTACAAGGAGACGTACCAATGTTAAACTCGTCAATGATAAGCTCAAGTTACTTACGTAATCCTGACTGCTAGGGCACGTTCAGAATTCTGTTTTCGCTTGAATTTATCTAGTATCAAATATACATCCGGTATAAATAAATCTCTATCGGCTACACCCTCACAGCAGAGGCACGGTCTCAGATGTAGTCACAGAGAAATATTTAAAAACAGTATTGACAAGACGAACCACATAACATGCATCAAACTCACTGAATCATACAGGTCGAGGTCATGGCAAATGTATAATTCCTCCGTCACAGGTATCTGGATATATCCCAGAGATATAGATGTAAACGTCAAATCTCTATGGGGATTATCCAGTCGACTATTCTATTAGCAATCTCAAAAAGAATGTTTAGAACTAGTTCTAAACTGTACCACGGGCCCATGGTTTTAATCTGATTGCTAATCATGTGGACTACCTATGCTCTGATACACAGAAATGACGGATCCTATCTTGATACACATAGGACACCCTGAGGATCTATCTACACCCAACGAACAGGCGGAGGTCTGATCTAAATAGATCGGTGACGTGACTGCCATCTAAGTCTAGAAGATGTCTCATGTGCCCACAATGGCATCTCAAGTCTAAGAATCACAAGTGCTACTCAACCCGAGAAGATTCTTATTAACGTTGGTGTACCATCCATTAAGAATCTTCGGTGAGTCGTTCAGTGTTTATCCGCTATAAACACCCATACGTCTATACCAGTCTCCAAGACTGATGGTTCATTGAGAAACCATTGGAATCATATATTCCAATATACGACATGTACCGGTCTCAACGGGTTTACTATACTGACCAAGTAGTGTAAACTTTGACCAGGAACTGTCTGAGAATGACAACGTCATGATACTACTCAATGTCAGTTGCGATGCTTTTGCAACAGTACCATGACTAATCATTCTAAGGTCATTACGTCTTTACCATATTAAAAGATACATTATATTATAGAAAATGCATATATTATTCATAATAATAATGTTTTACAGAAGTATTCATAAAGAAATACAACAGGAAATTGGCACTCTAAGAACCAACCCCAACAAAAATCCAAATTAAAGCACACCAAATGAAGTGAAGATGAGCTGAATTTATAGACATTTTCGGCAACCGGCGTCGCGACGCCGAAGTGCTTGGCGTCGCGACGCCAGCACGCGCTTTGGTCCACTCGGGTTGACCACGCGTGTTCTGTCGGTAGAATCAGGTGGTGACATGTGTCACGTGGCGATGCGGCGCAATCAGGAGACAACACGTGGCACATGGTGATTAGCTGAGCTTTCGGTCCAATGAAAATCTGACACGTGGCACGCGCTTAGGATCGATCCAATAAGAACTTGAAACGTGGCAGCAAGTGATTCACCGGGGATTCGGTCCAATAAGAACTAGACACGTGGCACGCGCTTGCTTTGGTCCAATGGGATTTTGACACGTGGCAGACGGCGCATTTTAACTGATCTTTTGTGATGATGACAAATGGCACGACGCACGTAGCAAGGTCGGCGCACGTTAGCAAGTCCAATTTCTCATATTCTGACATGTGTCCCTCGGCGCATGTTAGCATGACCGGCTCACTTTAGGCGTCACGACACGTAGGGTCTTGGCGTCTGACAAATTACAAAATTGCCCTTTTGTCATTTTTTCTCTATTTTGGCCCCAAATTGCTTCCAATGCTTTCCCAACTTTATTTATCTGCAAAACAACACAAAACACATCAAAATGTTCACAAAACCAGAGAAACTATACAAAATATTAGGTTAGATGAGTGGGAAATAGTGATATAAATACCACTCATCACACCCCCAAACCTAACATTTTGCTAGTCCTCGAGCAAAACATAAAATAAAATAACAAAATAAAATTTAAATTATGCCACTTTCGTAGGGATCACGGTTGCATTTAGCGTATGCAACAAGCCTTTAAACCCCTAGGTGTCCCTAGTGGACGAGTTGTAGTCTCGTGAGGGTTTACAGCAATGATACCCACAAACATTTTACAAAAGTAAAAAAGAAAGTAAAACTAATGCACACAAAAGCGAAAAGAGAATAAAGAAGTTAGTGACTAATCAGATGAAAATTCTACTTCAAGTTACTAATTGTTTTGTTTCATTCTAAATTACTGAATAAGTAAATTCTCCGAGATTATATTTACCATTTTCCATATACACAGCCAACAAAATATTAAACAACTCATTTTTTCCCACAACAGTCATAAGTGCAGTGGATAAGAGAGTAATATTTTTGTCCTAAAGTTTTATCAGAATTCACACCTTTTTGCAGTAATGGAATAATTTTTCGGATTTTTTGATTTTTTTCTCTCTATTTTTATTTATATACAATATCTTCCATCTATGTAGCGAGTGTTGGGTGGGTGGCTCCCAAACCAGTTGGCTTTAGGGCACCAGGTGTTAAGACACCCCTACGGACTTAATTACTCAAACTTCAGGTATATATATTTTTTGCAGCATCCTTGATCCATGTAACGAGCTTTGGGCCAATGACTCCCAAACCAGTTGGTTTTAGGGCACTAGGTGTTAAAATACCCTTACAGACTTAATAACTCGGATCTCAGATTTTTTTTTTTACTCCATTACTTTTTGAGATGCTTTCTCCAATTAAACTAGAGCACTGAATATTACAAACTTTTCAATTATAACTCATGTCCGTATGTTACTATGCATGTTGATAATACTTGTCAACTGAGCATATGAAGATCCATTTTAGTCAGTATTATGGAGAAATCACAAATTAAATAATTCAAAAGAAAATAAACAAAAATTAACTTGTTTCAAAAATGGTTTAAGATACGTCTCAGGAGTGAAAACTCCTTACTCAGCCATCTCCTACCAATTTCACCTTTTTAGTCAAAATAAAAATAAAAAAATGCAAAATATTTTTGTAATTTTTGAAAATTTTTCAATTTTTTTGTATTTTTTGAAAAATTTTGGACTAAAAATAAAAGTAACACACAAACTAAAAATAAGGTACTAATCAACTAATTTCCTCCCCCAAACCTAAATGAGACATTGTCCCCAATGTCTTAAACAGTAGAAGAAGAGTTTAGAAGATAATACCTGGTTAGCCGAAATTCTACAGGAAATTAAAGGTTAAGATCCAGATTAATCCGACGCCTCTTACCACGATCGTCCTCAGACCAATTTATCTTTGAAAGGATAGGGTCAACTTGTGGTTCATAGGCTAAGAGTTGATCAATTAGATCCAGAGCAGTTCTGGCAGTGAAGAGGAGTTATTTTATAGGTTTTGAAACGAACCCATTTCTCCGGGCATCATCAAGAAACACACAAAGAAATTCATAAAATCCATAAACGTTGTACAGTCCAAGCGGTTTCTGGTGTATGTTCAGGTTCACCCAAGATAATATTATAAAAATTTCCGCCAATGTGCCCAAGCCACCTGGCAAAGCGATAAACGCATCAGCACGGTTAATCATTTCTATTAGTCGCTCGGACATACCTGGCCCAATAAGTTCCTCTCTGTTTGATGATCCAATAAGATTTGCCTCCGCCAAGGGTTTTGTGATGATTCCCAAAATGTGACTGCCTTTTTCCTGTACGGCCTTTGAAACGATCCCCATTAGTCCAAGATTGCCTCCGCCATATATTAAGTGCATATTCTTGCAGCTAAGACTCGACCCAATTCATGTTCTGCTTCTACGTATTGTGGCTTAGTACCAACACTATTACGCAAAACACGCAGATGTTTTCAACTCGTCTTCTCGAAGTGGCTTCCATTTTCTTTATGTATTTTTTTCTCAAATCAGGATGCCTTCCAAAGTGCAATGACGAGCTGAATTTATAGTACCTGAAACGGGTGAGTAATAATAGCACTAATATCTTCCAAAGGAAACTTGTTAGCTAAACAACAAAATGAATCATGAAAGGTCAAAAAGTATGGATCATGTTTATGAAAATAAAGATAATTACAACAGAAAAGAAAATTAAAGCAATAATTAAGGTAACATAATTATGTACGCAATACGCCACTCGCTTAGTATAAATTCATTAGGATGCGTCTCAAGAATTCATTCTTTACTCAGCCATCACTAATGAATTAGCTCTCATCTTTATGATTGCCAAACACCATTCCTTATGTCTTAAAATGCTCCGTTTGTGCTTTTCCCTACAAAAATCACACATAAAATTAAAAAACTCTACAACATGTATACACAAAATATGAAAACAGAAAATACAACAAAGTGCATGGGTTGCCTCCCTGCTAGCGCTAAATTTTTTGTCTTCAGCCCGACGTGACTAAAATTCATCTGTCAATGAGGTTTCAGCGTCATTTTGGATGTCTGATTAAAGACAATCCCGTGAGCGTTACTTTTGAAAGGTCTCTTCCAACGGTAAAATGGCAAAAATAATTTTATCACATTCAGTGCTTGTGCCACCTTTTTATTCTTTGTCGCTCCATTGGTTCCTGAAAAGAAAGAAAGAAAATCATGAGGTCTCGTATGGTGCTTGACTTGGAATGGAAGTTCCATTCTGTCAAGCTTCTGGGTGATGTCTTTGATTTGTACTCCCCAAAACAGTGATGTTTCGCCTGAATTCACTGGATCTTCAATAAGTTCAGACATTTGCTCCTCCATTTGCTCTACTTCTTGCTCCACCTTTTCTTCACAGATGTAATTGAAAATTTCCATATTCGGCTCTTCATCTGTCATCTGTGAAAAACATGCTTCAAAATTGTCAACCTAAGGATGAAAATATATGTCTGATTTTAGGTCTTCATCCTCTGATATGACTGAAATGAATGGTTTAGGTAGATCTTTTTCAAACATTTGTGCAATGGATGCTCCAAGATCTTCATTTTGAGGATACAGAATTCCATCTTCAAGTGTTGATGCAGTTGGTACAAACAGCTCAGTTTCATCATCGTCAGAGTCAGAATAATAAAAATCAAATCGAGACTTTGCTGGTTCGGGCTCCTGAACTGATACCTCTAGTTGTTGATACTACTCAGCCTCTTCTTGTGTTGAAGTGTCATTGTGAAATGATTGGTACTCGAAGGCTTCATCAGTGTCATCTGAAAATGGTCCATGAGGTATGTAGCTCTGGTTTTCTGTTAATTGTCTCGTCTGATCTGTCAATCTCTGAATGAATTATGATTGTCTCTGAATACTTTCGATTTGATTCTGGTATGTTTCAAGCACCCTATCCAACTCTTCGTATCGTTTCTTGAACCAATCTTTGAGCATGTCAATCATCTGATCTTCTTCTGATGGTTCTGATTGTTGATGAAGATCGTAGGTAGATGGTGGATAAGATGGAAAATATGATGGTTCTTCGTACCTTGAATGATTCTGATAATTCTGCCACTCTGAAAAGTATATATATTACCATCATAAATTACACATCTCCCCATTTCATTCTGATGAGCAAATGTAGTATTGCTTGATTCTGACATCCAGTGATAGTTGTTGGGCTGTACAACAAGCCTCAGAAAACAGGTCTGTTGCTCCCAGATTTGGGGTGTATCTTCTAGTAAAGCTCGTGATCTCTCAATCTCCTAATAATGTTCCATTTTTCAACCACCTGAAAATAAAATAAAGAAATAAAAATTACAGATAAAAATAAAGATAATTAGATACAAGTAAATTAGATAGCTTCAAAATTAATAACTCAAGAAAAATAAGTCCCCGCCAACGGCGCGAAAAACTTGACCGGTGTAAACACACACGTATAACGCAAGCGCACGTATCGTTCAAGTAGTATAAAAATATCGATCCCACGAGGACTTAATTCCTACTGTTGTTATTAATTATTGATACTATTTATTTACAGGTATCTAATTATAGGGAGAAGAGAATAATTGTTTGATTGCTTTTGGTTGGTTGACTGTGGTTTTGCAAAAATAAAATAAAAACAGACTCAACAGAAAATACTAAGGAAAATAAAAGAAAAGACTCAAGTGTAGGCACTGCATTTTTGCATGTAAGACCGGATGATGAGTCTCATTTGGAGGCACTACCTTTTAAGTCGCGGGAGCCGCGGGAAACGGACGTTGGAAGGGAATCGGTATTTTTTTGTTAGATTTTAGTTGCTTGTTTAGCTTCAGGCTCGCTTGTTGGACCTCCGTTATTAAAATACACCCTTAGCCTTGGCCCAAAACTACACCAAGCCCAATCCAAAGATAATTAAAACATTTAAAATACATGTCACAAATTAAATTAATTTAAATTAAAGCTAATTGAAATTAGTTTAAACCAATTAAATGAAATTAAATTAAAATCCAACACAAATTAAATTCCAATTTAAATCTAAATTAAATTAAATTAAACTAATATTTAATTAAAATCTAATACAAAAATTAATTAAATCACCTACCAATTTTAATAAATCTAATACCAAAATTAAAATAAATCACTTCCTAATTTAATAAATCACTCACCAATTTAAAATATTTACTCACCTAATTAAGCAAATCACCTACCTAAACAAAATAAATTAAATATATCATATTCCTAATTAAACCAAATCATGTCCCCCAATCAAATATATTTTTTCCTTTTGTGACACTAATTAGATATTACACAAGTCCCTTTCCATGCACCAACCCTAACCCTAATTGCACCACTATAAAACACACACTTAATCAACCCTAAGAGGCAGCTCTCTCTCACGGCCAATCCCCACGGCACAAACAAATAATAACCCTAAACCAAAGCTCTATCACCGACACTCACTCATCAACAACGAACACTGAAACAGAAATCAAAGCAGCCCTAACCATCATGTAAATTCAGCCCTCATGCACGTCCCCATGACCAAAGCATCCCTCACCATCCGTGTTTCTCCAGAGCCAAAGTGACTGCCCCACACTGCCTTAGACCAAACACCTTCAAACAGCCCTTAATCTCACGTAAAAAAAAATCCCATTCACACATAGGAGCCCTTCACGCAAATAGACACACAACAAAAGCCACAAACCCTAGCCTCACCCAAATCAAAAAAACCCAAGATACATGCACGCCCAGCCTCATCGCACACTGACCGATCAACCAGCCCTTTCACACCCAGTCACAGTGCACACATACCCCCTCAGCCAACTCACGCAAGTCAGCCCCTCTCACGTACTACCAAGCACATTCTCACGCACAGCCCCATTGCCTCACACTCACACGTAACCTGCCCTTCAACTCCTCGTCAAAATCCATTTCACCACGTCACCCTAAACAGCCCAACACAAGCACTAACACGTTAAAGCCCTTCACGCCACACACAATTCACGGCCACCAATTTCCCTCACTTCACAGCACATACTATTTCACGACTAGCCACATGCACGCATATTACCCTCACGCACAGCCCCTGGAAACTGCCGTAAAACACCCTCAAAATAGTCCCCGAATTAACCCAAAATCGTCTAGAAAACTGTCTAGAAAATGCCCAGAAAACTGTCCAGAAAACTGCTGAGAACAGTCCCTAAATGCACCTGAAATAGTGACCAGAAAATACAGAGAAAATAGCAGCAAAACGAAGTGAAACCAGCGAGCTAAGACGTTAATCCAGTGAACCGGAAGAGTTGCGGAGTGATAGCCCTTCCGACGACCGTGAAACGCGAGTCCGAGAGTTGACGAAAAAGGTTAGACCTGAGGGTACTTTTCACATCCGTTTTCAGTTGTATTTTTATTATTTATTGGGTTTCGTTTGTATGATTATTGTGTAATGATCTATGTTGTGGCCCTTGAATAAAATGAAAAGTGTGTCGCCTCTCGTGGTATATAGGATGGAAACCCGGACATAAATTTCATAGCCGATTCCGAATGGACGGTAGTATGATCTGTACTTGGGATACAACTCCACGTACCACTTAAGTAAATGGCGCATATTTCGTTTTATGTTCTTTTGATTTGTTTATTATTCGTTACTTGATTTCCGCATGTTATTTGTTCATGTAATGATGTGATCGAGCGCATGGGCTTAGTAAGTTGGATTAAAGGTCCCCTATTTTGAGGGGTTAAAATCCTTTACCATGATGTTTTTCCGCGCCGGTTGATGTATATTCGGTTGAATGTAAGATGTGTTCAATCGGGTATACGAAGTCTGATACTATTGTCTTTATTTTTTATATGCATGATGTGATCGAGCGCATGGGCTTAGTAATTTGGATTAAGGTCCCCTATTTTGAGGGGTTCAAATCCTTTACCACGATGCTTTGCCGCGCCGGTTGATGTATATTCGGTTGAATGTAAGATGTGTTCAATCGGGTATATGAAGTCCGATACTATTGTCTTTATTTTTA
>SKCR01011412.1:0-12997 GCA_019454045.1 Zanthoxylum bungeanum | reverse complement strand
GTTAATTCGGCAACAGTTATCTTGCTCGGAATATTTCCAGCTTACTGTCCCGTATTCAAACTTTATAGTACCGCAGTATTTACCGGTTTGGAAACTTTGCAGCAGTGATCCTAGTCACTTCAAGTTCTCCATCTCCATAGTTTAAGATAACATCTTTAGTTCTAAGATACTAACAGATGTCCTTAACTTCAATCCAATGACTATCACTTGGATTGTCCCGATTGTGACTCCATATGCTCAAAGCGTATGAGACACCAATACAAGTACATTTTAAATGTATAATTTCCAGAGAGTGTTAACAACTCCAAATCTATCCCTGTAGATCTTTATTCCTGAATAAAGGTTGTATTCCCCAGAATTCCACAGAGAATTTCTTATGAAAGCCAAGCTTTCACCGATTGTTTTATGGGAATTTCATTATCAGTGTTCTCCCACTAACCTCCTTATATACACAAGAATTTTTTCATTTGAGTCAAATCATAAACCATTATGATTATATCAAAACGTCAGTTCCAAGAACCTTATGCTTGTTTCAATCCAAACATGGATCGAATAACCTGCAAACCTTGTTTGTCGGTTATACAAAATCGTCAGGATGTTGTAAGCATCCTCCAAAAGGTTTCCTTTTCAGGAAAGCGATTTTGATCTATAACTGACACATTTCATAAATGAAATATGCAGTTATCAACAATCATCTTCAAAATGGATTTACCATGGCAACAGGTAAAAGGTTGAACCGTTATTAACACAATGTTGATAACGATACCTTTCCGTCAAAAGCCCGCCTTTGTACGTTGGTATGTTGCCATTCATGTATGTCTTCCTTGAAGACGTTTAATGTACCAATAGGCACAATGCCTTGTGGTACAACAACTAGTATCCAAAATAGTTGTATACATGGAATCCATTTCGGATTCATGGCACTTTGCCATAATAGGGAGTCGATACCTCGTATCACTTCCTCAAAACGTAGTCAGTGGATATACCTTCATAAGATTGACATTTTATGAGGTTAGATCAGAAACCCATACCCTAGGTCGTTTTCTGACTCTCTCTGATCTACGCGGTTCTTGTGTACTCGAAGATTAATGGTATAGATTCATCATAGATGAACTATTGTGTTCCATTAAGGACTTCGTGCCTTGAACAGTATTACTCCGATTTTCATCGAGTATCACTATCCTCCCACTGACCACTGCATATCGGTATTCCTCTCAGGAAAAACCGCTGGTGAGCAACAATCACATTGTTCTCATGTGAGATTTACAAGTACTATACTTATGGTTTCCTTTAGGATAACCTATATTGGCACTTATCCAATTTGGGTCCTTAGTTTGGTATCATCCAAACGTTATGCCTGGCATACCCAAATTGTCAGGAATGAGAAACCCGGTTTCTTTCCCGTTCATATCCTATATGAATCTGTCAAACAGATTTATATGGAACCTTATTCTAAATAAGTTATTGCCACTGTTAAAAATTATCCGTTGAAGGAAATGGTAGCTCAGAGCGACTCATGATTAGCCTTATCATGTCTAACATGATTCGTTAATCCGTTCGGACACACCGTCACTTTGACGTGTTCCGGGAGGAGTCCTCATTTGAAAGAATACTATACTCTTTCAAGTATATAAGAAACTTATTGCTTAAGTATTTTCCATTACGGTCTTACCGTCACGGTATAATACTATAGCCGATTGTTTGTCTATTTCGTGTCGAAACTCTAAAAGTTTCTAATTTGTGTTCTTTAAAAGAAACACATAACCATAACGTGATGCCACATCCGTTAAGGTCACGAAATATTCATGTTCACATCTAGCTAGCTAGATATGGGCCCACAAACTTCACCATGACTAGGGCTAACAGATCGGTGGCCCTTTTACTATTACCAAGTAAATAGTATTTTAGGTACTTTACCTAATAAACTAGATTCGCAGACCTTATTTGAATAGTCAAATCAGTCCTAGTACCCACTCTTCAAAAGTGTGGATATACGAGTCTCGTTAAATTGTGTCCTAGACAACAATGCCACAAATAAGTCTCTATTGATCAAATCAATTTGAGCTATTTATTTGTCATTTTATATGTTTGAGATTTATTTATATTCAAAATATAAATTCTGTTATTTACATCTAATGTATTTATCTCAGTATCATCTTTATATAATAAAACACTTAGTGTTCTATAATATAAAGGTTTTATCCGCAACGGATTAACACTGATATAGAGATAATGTCTCTAGTCAAACAAGTTACATTATAACAGTTCCTAATTTAAGTACACACCCGAAGGGTAGTTCCTAAACTTAGGTATCTACGGTCGAAACAGCGACTTTGGTCCCGTTTCTGATTCGCAGAGCAATCTCAGCTTGAAGTCAGTATCCTGCTCAAGCAGATTCTGAACATCAATACATATATTTTATGTACCACACTAAGTATTTAAAATCTAATTTCAATACTAGCTGTGAACAACATAACTAAGACAAACATTTTCAAAGTAAGAGCCTTGCCCTTTCTTTAATTCCTTCGTATCTGCCATATCCAAATGGTAGTTACTATGGGATATGTCTATTATCCTTTTCAATATTTCAGAAACCTTAGGCCAAGCCTTGGGTTTTAGAATATCGAAACGATTTGCACCTCGTGCTACATGCCCAATTGCAAACTTTGACTTTATCTCCTCTAGAATAGTCAATTAATTCTCCAAGAATTACAAATTGCAATTTTAATACTTCTTAAATCTAAAATTAGATTTATGACAAGTATATTTAATTAAGCATTAAAGTCATCATCACATAAATCTTCCAAAGATTTTATGCTCTACTTATTTTGCTTAATTTTGGGCTTAAGGTATAATAAGTTATTTTATCAAATAAATTAACCTATTATTTATTCCCAATTTGAAAATTAAATCATTTAAAATATTTCAATCCCAGATTATATTTTAAATATCCAACTTTTCAATTTTATCTTGATTACAATAGTCCAACTATTTAATCAACGATTAGTGGTACTATATATATTATAATGATTATAATAGTCCAACTATATAATCAAATATAATCCAAATTAATTAACCTCAATTACATTGATTACTATAATCCAATTATAAAATCAACTGTAAACTGAAATTAATTAATTCAAATATATTGATTAATATAATCTAATTGTATATAATCAAGTATAATACAGTCCAACTATATATTAAAACAACAATTTAAATATTAGTCCAACTAACATTTAATATTACGACGAAATAATTTAAATGAGCGCGTATGGCGAGTAATTGAACGAGTATTGCAAATTCAATTCTTGCCTCCCACTATTTTTCGTCGAGCCTCTAACCCTCTGTCGAGTACTCGGGAAACCGTGTTTCCTAGTGGGCTAGGATCCGTTAAATATCACACAATCTTGACTTTGGCCAACAAATTGTATGATAATTAACTAAGTAGATCTCGAAGATCAATTGGATCTCATCCAACTCCTAGATCCAGTAGGTGGACATCCAAGTCCCAACATATATCTTATATATGCCTATACATCGAATGTATACCCTAACCTTTTTCCTCTGAATCAACTAGGCCTTGGCTTTGGCACAACAAACCTAGTGATCCCAGTCAAGCACGGACCCATTGACATGGAAGCTTCGTAATCAATGTCTATGGACAAGAAGTGGTCTTGACTTTGGCCAACAAACCACAACTTGGACACGACACCGATATGGAACAAAGCCTCGTGATTAAAAACACATCTTGACGGACAAGGGCTTGACTTTGGCCAACAACCCTGCCAATCTCGGATCTTGAGTAAGAATCACTCAATGGAAGGAAAATAAACGCTTGATATTTAACGAGGGTTTTTCGCGTGCAAATTGGTTACCAATTTATTATGTTTGTTAAGGTCTCGTCATCATACACCCTTAAGCATGCATTCTAAACACATAATAAAGCGAGTATGAAATAAAATAATAATGATATGCGGATGGATATTTTACATATTGATCCTAGATCAGATCTCTCACTTTCTCTCTCCCGCTAGCACTAATATTTCTTCTACCCGTTACACTACACTTCCAAAGAAACCTCATTTACATTGAGGGGAATAGGTGAGAAGAGAATACAAAGAAATAGGAGATAAGGCTGGACTCGCAGGTCCAATAATAAATCAAATTTATTACAATAATTTCTAAAATTGTCCCACCCGACTAATATCCATCCGATATACATTATTCATGCATCGCAACAATGTATTCATACAAGCATGTTATCAATCAATCAAATCCAATTAATTAATCTGATAATTAGTGATCATCCAATGTTCAAACAACGATTTGATTTTTGCTCGAGTCAAACTCGTTTTGCGAATAAGTACTCAAAGTACGAATTCTTGAATTAAATTAAACTACATAATTAAATCCAATTTAATACGCATTTAATTCTAATTCACTATTTAATTCCAAATTAAATATTACACTTTTATTAACGAACCTTTACGAACTTAAATTCCAAATTTAATCGCAACGAGTCTCAAAGCCCGATTAACATCTAATGTTTATTTAATTAAAGCCCAATGGGCTTTTAATTAATTTCTATAAGGCGTGGACTTTTGGTCAACTCGGGTCAAACCGAAGAACCAAAATCCAATCCGGGAGTTACCCCATAAGCCTTTAAATTAATTTTGGCCCATTAGTCCCAATTAAATAATTAAGGTCCATTAAGTCATAATTGGACTTTATGGATGCGGTTTTAGGCCCAATTGGATCCAACCAAAAGCCCAATTACAACCTAACAAGCCCAATTTCCAAATCAAGCCCAAATTAATTAACTTATAAAATTACAAATTTCACAATTAATTAACCTAAGTGTAATACACAATCAATTACCCAATTAACATTCTAAAACATCAATTAGCCTAATTAATCATGCACTTTAACAACCAAATAGTGTCCAACACAATTCAATTAAAATCAAACCCAATTTACATGCTTTCAAGTCTCGGCAATTAGGGGTTTTTCAATCCGATTCGGTTTCAATCCAATTGAATCCACAATCATCATTTCCCAATCAATTCAATTCATCCAATGAATTAAAACAAAAAATCACAATGAATTTCATGTTCATTAAGATTCGGCCAAGCCACTTTAAAAGGGAAAAAATGTTCCAAATCAAAATTCAATCCAATTGAACTTCAAAACAACATTACCCAATTGTTTTAAGTCATCCAATGATAAAAAAAAAAAATTAATTCCAAGACATTAGGGTTCTTCCAATTTCGGTCATGCCTCCAATTTGGGGAAAATTGATCAAATCCAATTTTCTTGAAATTGATCACACACAATCTCAATTAAACATGTTTTAAGCATACTTAAACATCCAATTTAATTAAAACATGCTCAAACACATTTTACCCAATTTCAAGTTACATGTTCAACCTAAAGAATTGGGGAAAATTGATCCAATCCAATTTTCTTGAAATGATCATGCACAACTTCAATTAATCAACATACAAGCATACTTAATCAATCAATTCAACCAAATCATGCTTCAATTGATTTTACCCAATTTGTCATGCCCAAAATTTGGGGAAAATTGAATCCAATCCAATTTCATGAAATTGATCATGCACAACTTCAATTCATCAACATACAAGCATACTTAATCAATCAATTCAACCAAATCATGCTTCAATTGATTTTACCCAATTTGTCATGCCCAAAATTTGGGGAAAATTGAATCCAATCCAATTTCATGAAATTGATCATGCACAACTTAAATTCATCAACATACAAGCATACTTAATCAATCAATTCAACCAAATCATGCTTCAATTAATTTTACCCAATTTCAAACCTAAAAGTTTCATGCTTGATAATAGCTCTGATACCATTGTTGAGTTCTAATATATGTCCCAAGATCAACAAATCAAGCAAGAAAACGCATGAATACACAACATAGGAGGTGCGGAATATACTCACAATGGTCGGTTGGATGCTACGAAGATGGACCAAATTCGCACTTCATGTTTCTGCCTCCATCAAGCTCGGTTTTTGACTCCTGTGAACTGCAGTGGACTGCACGGTGGGGGCTGTTTTGATGCTCCAAAATCGGCCATGCAAGACTCCATTGAAGCTCCAAGCTTCAAGCTTTCCAAGCTCACAAATTCGTTTCCCTATCACCATAATATAACCCATGTGTGTGCTAGCACTTGTCTTCTTCCTTTTATTCTCTTCTTGATTCGGCAAAAACCAGAAAAACAAGAAAGAAATCGGCTAGAACCGTGAGAAGAGGAAGAAGAAAAAGAGAGGGAAAAGAGAAGGAGAAGGGTTTTCACGTGAAACCGTGAATGGGAGAGAGAGTGTGTAAAAAGAAAAAGTAATTTTGGTTTTTATATTTTCCAAAAATAAAATAAACCATATACAACTTTTCAATTTTCAAAATACCAAAAGTCTAAAGCCAAAAGGTAAAAAGCTTTCAATCAACTTTTCACCCATCACTTCTACTTTTTCTTTAAGTCACATCACATTACTTTAATAAAGTGACATGTTATCAAGTCACATCACTCAAAGTGACAATTGATTTGACAATTGACGCGACTATTGATTTGACGCTTGATGTGACTTGCGTGCCGCACTCGAATTCGAAATGCGAATGCGCTCGCAATCACTCTCGGGCTCGGGTTCGCTAATTCCAAATTAACAAATTTTCCGTCGCGTCGTAATTAAATGATTACGCCTAGCGAAATCACTATTCACGTCGCTAACGAATTAATTCTAAATTAATTCGTTCGCCCGAATTAAAATCCAATTTTAATTTCGCGTCGAAATCCAATTTCTAATAATATATCAAATATATTATTTTATCGATTAATTCCAAATTAATCTTTCTCTCTCTCTTTAATTAATATTTTATCCCATATAAAATATCTCTGCAATTAATCCCAGATTAATTTTCTCTCTCTCTTCTAATTAATCCCAGATTAATTAAAGTGCGAGTTATACATCATCGGTTGAATCTTCAGGAAGCGACCCATGAGATCTCCGGATATGTTGGCAGTAAATACGGTCGTCGGATAATCCGAACACGTAAGTACCTCGTACTACGTTTATACCGATTTACAAGACAAGGTTGGCTTCTAGCAAAGCGCCATGCCTACCCAATTCTCCAGAAATATTCTTACAGGAATATAGATCTGTATCAAGCGTAGTATACCGTAGTATTGTGTATATCGGCCCAGTATCGGATAGTCGTGCTAGGGCTGGGGCTGGATAAGTGTCTGCCCCGTCCGAAGCACATGTCGGATGTCTGGTAACTAGTCTCTATAATCGGATATATATGACCTTGTCATAATATCTCGATGGCCGGCCAGCACTTAAGAGCACTAATACCGTATCCTGCGTGACATCATCTCCACTATAACTGAAGTGATACTTCCGTCTCGACATCACACCCAATACACTACGACTCTCTGATAAACCCAGAAGCGATGTACGCAGAACCGGTTAAAGCCCTGTACCACCAATACCAAAGTCTACCGATTATCGCAAGTATTAGCGATGCAAGTCTCAGGTTAAGACTATACACACCTACCTTGATTTCGGCCTACCATAGACACATAGTCATAATACCAATGGGATTCGAGGAGGGGTCTGTCCAGAGCGAAGCTGTTTCCCGTACCATCGGTGAAACACAACCTCCTATCGCACTTGCATAAGTATCCAATACTTAAATATATGAGAACTATGTCGTTGTGCCCTCACAACGCGCACAAGTGCCATACTAGCCTATTCCGCATTATCGATGTCCTGTCTCGATAATACTCCGGCTAGGGATATTTAATGATTAATCCTTTGTGGACTGATACTGTCTCATATCATCTCAATCCAGGAACTAATCATATGGACCTCTCTTCATTTATACATATATGGTGATCTAATCACAAATGAATAGAGTGCAATTTCCTTGTCACATAGTTACTTTGTACAAAAACACCGTGATCTGTACAAATAGTGACGCTATGGGTCATATTATCCAACAGGGCCATACTGTAGAAATTATTATGTCATGTTTGCATCATATTTCTTTTATGCTTGTGTTTGGGAACATCGTTGTTTGGATCCATTTGGACCATTTATCATGGGATATGGGCTTGTTAGGCCATTTAAACTGGGACAAGAACACATCTTATGACGATTGGGCCAAAAGGCTTCTAAATAACAATGGGCCATTTTATGATTGTGTTCGGAATATTATCATTTGGATTTATTTGGGCTCTTTGCCATAAGACATGAACTCTTTAGGCCATTTAAACTGGGACGGGTTCACTCTTATGACAATTGTCCCAAAAGCTCCTAAAATGATAATAGGCCGATTTGTTTGAGAATTTTATTTGATTAAATATATGTTATATACTTCTTATGCACATCATGCATACATATACCTTGTTGACATCCTCTGTGTCTTAAAAAAAGACACCATAGATACCGTTTGGGTTAGAGAAGGAACCAGACTCACTAAAAGAACAAGTATGAGTGAATCTGATAATGAGGTGTCCCGTATGGATCAGTTAGAGAACGGTCTCGCCAAGATCACTAAACAGTTGCAGGCTTTGACTACTGCTATGGCTGGTATAGCTGGGTCTTGTGCCGGGGTTAATTCTAGGGATGTGAGGCAAGAGGAATCTCCGAACATATTGGCTTTTGATGATGATATGGCAGAGTATGCAGCAGGCAGAGTATCTGGGTCTCAGGCATAGTTACAGAAACTTCGGGATCAGGTTGAGTCGGTTACTCGCAAGATGAGGGGTAAGAATGAGGATCTGCTGGATTATGACACACTGACTTTCG
The DNA here is from genome assembly GCA_019454045.1 of Zanthoxylum bungeanum. Classification (NCBI taxonomy): domain Eukaryota; kingdom Viridiplantae; phylum Streptophyta; class Magnoliopsida; order Sapindales; family Rutaceae; genus Zanthoxylum; species Zanthoxylum bungeanum. The sequence continues at coordinate 4,156 of SKCR01011412.1, read as the reverse complement.
AGGAACAGTTACCATCACAGTTCAAGATGCCTGATATGGCTAAGTTTAACGGGAATGGGGATCCAATGGTGCATCTCCGACAGTTTGTATCAGTCATGAGTTCAGTTGGCCTGTCCCAGCGCCAAGTGCATAAAATGTTTGGAATGTCGCTCGAAGGAGCTCCCGTGGTGTGGTACCACAGTTTGGAGAAGAAAGTGAAAGAAGATTGGAGGGAGTTGGTGATGCTTTCCTGAAGCAGTATGTCACTGACTTAGAGATCGATCTGTCACTCCGCGATCTGGAGAATGTTAAGCAGAAATCGGAGGAGAGTTTTAAGGAGTACGTAGACCGATGGAGGGGTCAGTTGTTGAAAATGCAGACTAGGCCCTCAGAGAATGACCGGATTAAAATGATCATCAAGGGCACCAAGCCCTCCATCTATGGGAAGCTGAGGAGGATGACCTCCATGATTACTGATTTTCGGCAGTTGAGGGAAACTGTCATGGACATTGAGGAAGAAGAGGCCGAGAATAGAAAATTCTATGGTATGAACATGAGGCCCATTGGGGGAACATCGGAGCAAAGCCCGTTTCTGCTGAGATTGCCGCTATCCGGAACCGGCAGTTTTCTAACTTGGGAAGGCCCCTGTCAAAAGTGCTAGAGAAACTGAAGAGGAGAGGCAAGGCTTTTAAAGCCTTTAGAAGCCAAACCTATCCCAAACCCACCACCACCACATTTCAATCTCAAACCTTTACTGTTATTTCCATCAGCAGAAGGCCATGACACTGACAACTGTGCCCGACTGCGCCACGAGATCCAAGACCTCATTGACTCCAAAAAGATACCTGATCCCGAAACCGAACAACCAGACACAAATAGAACCCCTTACCCAATTACCGAGCAGTACCCCCACCAATCTACATGATCAATTCTGGCCTCCCAGAAGACCTTGTCCTGAAATCCTTCCACCCTTAAGCTTTTGCCTTGGAATTTGGGATAGTACTAGTGAAGATGAGGCAGAGCAAGGAAAAGTTTTTGGCTTGATTTCTCTAGCAGTGATGAGGAAGAAGTAAGGGGAATGACGCGTAGCAGTCATTTTTACAATGATATGGCGGAGAAGTGTAGGAGAGTTTTGACAGATGGTAGAGAAGTGGTTGAGACTGCAGAAGAAAATACTGAGGGGGATATAGTGCTGAGGCAATTGAGGAAGACTAGAGCACAAGTGAGTATCTGGGAACTATTATGTGCATCCCGAGAGCATAGACAGGCCATGGTTGAGGCCTTGAGCAAAATTGTGGTGCCAGAAGACGCCAACCCTGCAATGTTTGTGGGTCAGTTCAGAAAGAAGCTTTGCAGATATCTTTTTCTGAGGATGAACTTCCAGCAGAGGGGATGAATCATAATAGGCCTTTATTTATCAGGGCCGAAGTGAGGGGCGAGAAAACTTCCTTTGTAATGGTGGATGACGGTTCGTCCATCAATGTGTGCCCGCTGAAAATTCTAGCAAAATGGGTATGAAAGCAACAGACTTGGACCCCTCCAGTATGACTATTAAAGCTTATGATGACAGTAAAAGGGGAGTTGAGGGTACCTTTGTGGCTATGGTCAAGGTAGGACCGATTGAAGATGAGGTTAGTTCACAGGCTGGACATCCCAGCCACTTTGCTTATTGTTGGGAAGGCCTTGGTTTCACAAACTTGGGGGCGTACCTTCCATTTGCATCAGATGATCAAGTTCCCGTATGAGGGAGAAGTTGTTACTATCCGGGCTGAGGTAGATAATGTCGTGCTTGCATTGGAGATACAACCTTCGGAATACCAATGGGATTCCGAAGGGTCTATCCAGAGCGAAGCTGTTTCCCGTACCATCGGTGAACACGACCTCCTATCGCACTTGCACAAGTATCCAATACTTTATATATGAGAACTATGCCGTTGTGGCCCTCACAACGCGCACAAGTGCAATACTAGCCTATTCCGCATTATCGATGTCCAGTCTCGATAAATACTACGGCTAGGGAATTTTAATGATTATTCCTTCGTGGATTGATACTGTCTCATATCATCTCAATCCAGGAACTAATCATAGGGACCTCTCTTCATTTATATATCTATGGTGATCTAATCACAAATGACGAGAGTGCAATTTCCTTGTTACATAGTTAACTTTGCGACAGCAACACAATGTTCTGTGCAAATAGTGACGCTATGGGTCATATTATCCAACAATCTCCCACTTGGCACATTGCGAGCACTCAAGTGTCCTACACCTGAACTATGTACGGTTCGCTCAAATTGGCTGAGAAAGGTTTTCGTCAGCGGATTTGTTTGATTATCGTTTGACGCGATTTATACGATCATCACATCGCCACGATGTATGATCCGAACGAATCATGATATATAGAAGTATAATCTGGATCGTCGATGAGACCTGTAATTCCTTAGCCTGTGCTGACGCCTACTCAGCTGCTAACAGAACTATATCTAATCTAATTAATTTACTTTCGACCCAAAAGACTTCTATTGCTGCCTCAGCTGCAGCAATAATCCGCATTTGTTGTTTATTCGGCAACAGTTATCTTGCTTGGAAGATTTCCAGCTCACTGTCCCGTGGTTCAAACTTTATAGTACTGTAGTATTTAACTGTTTGGAAACTTGCAGGCAGTGATCCCAGTCACTTCAAGTTCTCCTTCTCCATAGTTTAAGATAGCATCTTTAGTTCTCTGAGATACTAACAGATGTTCTTAACTTCAATCCAGTGACTGTCACTTGGATTGACCTGATTGTGACTCCATATGCTTGAAGCGTATGAGACACCAATACAGAGTACATTTTAAATGTATAATTTCCCAGAGAGTGTTAACAACTCCAAATCTATCCCAGTAGATCTTTATTCCTCTAATAAAGTTGTTACTCCCCAGAATTCTACGGAGAATTTCTATTGAAAGCCAGCTTTCAACAATAGTTTATGGGAATTTCACTGTCAGTGCGCTCTCCCACTAACCTCCTTATATACCAAGAATTATTTCGTTTTGAGTCAAATCATAAACCATTATGATTATTTCAAAACGACAGTTCCAAGAACCATATGCTTGCATCAATCCAAACATGGATCGAATAACCCGCAAACCTGGTTTGTCGGTTATACAAAATCGTCAGGATGTTGTAAAACATCCTCCAAAAGGTTTCCTTTTCAGGAAAGCGATTTTGATTTGTAACTAACATATTTCATAAATGAAATATATAGTATATCAATAAGCATCTTCAAAATGGATTTACCATGGCAACAGGTAAAAGGTTGAACCGTTATTACATAATGTTGATAACGATACCTTTCCGTCAAAACCTTAGGTTTGCACGTTGGTATGTTGCCTTCCATGTATGTCTTCCTTGAAGACGTTTAATGTACCATAGGCACACGCCTTGTGGGTACAACAACTAGTATCCAAACATAGTTGTTATACATGGAATCCATTTCGGACTCATGGCACTTTGCCATAACAGGGAGTCGATACCTCGTATCATTTCCTCATAACGTAGTCGGATGGTACACCTCTATAAGATTGACATCTTTATGAGGTTAGATCAGAAACCCATACCCTAGGTTGTTTTCTGACTCTATCCGATCTACTAGTTTCTTGTGTATTTGAAGATTAATGGTATAGATTCATCATAGATGAACTATTTGTGTTCCATTAAGGACTTCGTGCCTTGAACAGTATTACTCCGATTTTCATCGAGTATCACTATCCTCCCACTGACCACTGCATATCGGTATTCCTCTCAGGAAACCGCATGGTGAGCAACAATTACATTGTTCTCATGTGGGATTTAAAGTACTATACTTAAGGTTTCCCTTAGGATAACCTATATTGGCACTTATCCAATTTGGGTCCTTAGTTTGGTATCATCCAAACGTTATGCCTGGCATACCCAAATTATCAGGAATGAGAAACCTCGTTTCTTTCCCTGTTCATATCCTATATGATATCTGTCAAACAGATTTTAATGGACCTTATTCTAAATAAGTTTTGCACTGTTAATACATATCCTGTTGAGGGAAATAGTAGCTCAGAGCGACTCGTGATAAACCTTATTATGTCCAACAAAATTCGGTTTTAGTTCAGACACACCGTCTAACTGACGTGTCTTGAGAGGAGTCCTCATCTGAAAGAATA